>ML686047.1:2351168-2450413 GCA_007922175.1 Pelusios castaneus
CAGGATCAGGCTCAAAGTCTGCTAGAAAAGGTGAAGAAGTAACTGCTCTTCACTGCCTCCCAAAGGCCGATACCCAGGCTCGTAAAGCAGCTCTGTCAACTGAATGGATAGAGCAAGCAGCCAGGATGAAACATCTTGGATGTTTGCAAAATGATTATGAGGTGGAATGGATTAAAATGGTTGGGGTGTGTATGGTTGGTTTAGAGGACTTAAAGATCATAATTGAGGTTGAAAGAAACTCCCTTGGGACATAAAGGGCTCAAATATACACGTCCTTAAAGAACGAAATGGTAAGAGAAAGTCTGATCTGAAGACGGACAAAGATTAACAACATGCACCCCCTCCAGTGAAGAGCAATCTATTGCGAAAGTTTCAAAAATCTTCCAATACTGTGGGAAACTAAAACTCCCCTGCAATACCCTCGTCATAGCTAATTTGTGATTTCCTGTACTCACAGGACTAATAGCACAATAGAGTCTCTATTGTGAACCTCCACCCGCAAACATTTTAAAAAAGCAACGTTCTTTTCATCTAGACAGTGGAGTCTCAAATACATTCTGCTCTACCCAGCTAAAAAGTTATTTTCTTAGTTGTCGCTTTTGCTCATAACGAAACCTGTCATCTAGTTGTATCGTGTTCAAAGACTGCTCAGGACAAGCAGCAGTGGTGTTCTGGGAGCCAAACTGGTAACTAGGAAAGCTCAGCCAGGGTAGGTTTAAGAAACTACGTAAGTATCAGGGTTATTAACAACTGGAGAGAGCTCTAACTGGAAAACTGTCCCAACATTTGACACGGTGCAACCAACTTCAAAACAGCAAAGCTGCTGAGTGGGGTGGAGAATCAGTGAGAGTCCCCTGGTGGAACCCATGAACGGAAGTTACAGGAATATTAATTATACGGGTGTACAGTGGGGAGACTACGGCCTTTAGCATCAAAGTTACTGAAAGTATCAACATCCTAGGCCACTAGTTTTTGTAAAAATGTTTTGAATACATATGAAATCTTTTATTAGATTACACAATAATACTTTACATTTCTGAAGGACCCCAAAGTGCACTACAAACAAACATTCAAACACACAAAATTGTTTCACACACCGCTAAAATAGCTACAGTGGTGGATCAGAGAGCACTATAAAACAGTTTAGGACAGGCAGTGAAGACTACTTTAATGAGTTATTTTAGATGGGCAGAATATTACTGTGTTAGTTAGAATCTGGCCAGGACTATATGGTGAACAGTCCAAAATAAAACACTAAATGCCATAGGATCTTTGGCCAAGATCTTAAAACTTCTCATCCAAAAGGCATTTTGGTAAGAGGGAGCAGGATGCAGCTAGCATATTCCACAAGCACAGGAATGCACAAATGCAATATCAAACAGCTGTCAATCAGTGAAATGATTTCTTTCGATCCTGCTCCTTTTATGAACAGGAAAATCAACATGAAAAAAGCCATGATACACATTAATGCTATTCAGCAAAGCGCAAGAAGTGCATTAGGACGTTCAGTAGACCACAATTATGAAAACAATCATCATCTGGGTAAAAATGAACTGTTCAACATATCTGGTACAACACATTAAAGAGGAAAGAAAAACATTTAAGTATCAGTGTAAGAGTTTGGTGACTGGCTTGTACTTATCTGCACCGAACAGTTTTGTCCTGCATGACTCTGCAAAGATTAATGCTACGTCGTCACCAAAGGGACATATGACTAACGAAACGTGACTCGTTTGGGAAATCTGATGAAGTGATGTACTACACAGCTTCAGGTGGGAGCCATTTTCTTTTTCATTTTGAGCCTCTAGTTTTGTGAACATGTAGAGACACAAAGGTATTTTTGTGCCACTCATATGAAAAATATTGGGCCAATTCTGAAAGTTCATCTTCAAGCAACACTCCTCTGGAACACAATAGGAATTTTGCCTGAGAAGAGTGTGATTTTCAAACTAAGTAAGGGTATTTGGGTATGGACCCATAATGCTCCTGCCACTGGCTCCCGCCGTGTGACTCTAACAGGAGTCACAGAAAGTACAAGTAAAGGCCGCCTTACGCAGCATTCACTTGCAGCAATTTCTGCTGTGGATTAGCCATAATCTGGATTACTATTCATGGTTCTTTTGCCCCAAAATCTGGCTCACCCATAGGCCACCAGGACATTCTGCAGAGTATGGAAAAGTGGCAACCTGTGGCAAGGGACAGAAACATCCTACATAGCTGCTTCTCTCTGGTGTATGGCCCCACATTGGCTTCTTTTTCTTCTTTTTTGTTTAATATTATCTCCCTTGCACAGCTGGCAGTGTGTGTGATGGTTACTAGATGAGCCACTGTTGGTGACCTGGCCTAATGGAAAGGGCACCCCACCTTCAAGTCAAAAATAGACCAGAGACACTGCTTCTGTGGCTGTGTCTTGAATTAGGCACAGTGCTTCCATTGTTTCTTACAGGGTGGCGTCCCCAAGTGCATCATCCCTCTACCGGGATAGGTCCAAATGCTACAATTTGCGCATCATCTTTAAATAAATATTGGGGCTCTTTAGGAAATCTGTTACTGTATGTCGCACAATAACAAAAATTGGATTATGAATAGGTACTTAGACTCCTGAGTCAGTCAAGCAAAGAATTTTATTTCTTGCCTTTCACGGTTTGACACCAAAACTCCCACATAAAATATATGAAAAAATACTGACTATTCTCACAATACATTCCGTGAGAAGCAGGGAGACAGAAAGCATAAACTACCTTGATCCCACACCCAGGCAACAGTGGTGATGTAACAAGCTGAAAATGATTTGGGTTCTGAGAAGGGATACCCACTGACATGTACACAGAGCTATTTTAAAAGAAGAACAATTCACTCCATAAAATATCTAAAACCACGTGCAATTAAAGAATCTTATGACTTAACTTACACTTAAACATTAAAAAGCCAAGCCCCATGCCTCATGTATTACCAAAATAAAAGTTTCCTTTGAGAAAATTCAAGCTCAAAACTATTGTAAATATTAGAGCTTTCAACCGACGGAGGGGACATATTTTCTTGTGCTGTTGTCTAGTAAGCCTTTTCTGCCTGACTGCAGAAACTACATTGATGGGTTGACTGGATGGAAGACCATCAGGAGCTGGAACCTTTGAGGAAGGGAAAACTGACAAGAGGGAAAGGTAGAGATCCCTGAGAATCCCCCCAAATAAATACAAACCACTTGCAAATAGTGAAATCGTGTATCTATTTGAAGAAAACTCAAACAGTGAAGACTGACATAATCTTTGTTAATCTCGCTCTCTCGTTTTTTTTTTTTTAAACCAAAAACATTTAGACTAAGTACTGAACACGTAATTTGGGGGGGGGGGAAAGTGGGGGGGTTGCTTTGTGTTTTTTAAAGCTTTCTCGTACGTCTCACAGCTCTGATTATCTTGCTCTTTTACAAGTTTCTGAGTGTGATGTCTCACATCACGGTCACCATCTTCCTAGCTAAGGATGACTAGGTTAAGACTCTAAAGTCTATGGAAGAGAGGAGTCACAAGGTAAGAAATTATGTATTACCACCTCCTCTAGATATTTGAAGAGGCCTAACTGAGTATCTTTTATTTTATGCTACAGGTTGCTGAAGACAATTAACATTTTCCTTGTTAAGTGACACTAATGTACATCAAAATATGGAAAGAGTTATATACAGAATTAGAACAACGAATTATATCTATTAGTTGCTAACTAGATAATTAGCAAATGGAGTTATACAGGAAACACGATGATTTCAGGAAAGATACTAAAATTGTTTTATAAGGGATACAAACGAATTTATAGTTTGCCTCAAAAATAAATGATTGCTCCAGTGTAGTAAACTAATTTATGTTTCACATCAAAATTGTTAACCTTTTCATTTTATATCCATATTGTTTCTTGGAAAAATGCTGTATTTTCCTATAAAAAGAGATTTATTTTTACATGGATTTTCATTTCTTTACCTTACTAGTTATTGTATTTCTTTACAAGAAAAGTCACCTTTTCCGTAGATGCTGCATGTTGTGGTAAAGACTTTACCACCTGGAGAAAGGTCTCGATTCAGACTCCTTTTTGGTCCACTGGCCCAAACAGGGCTGAATCTGCCCATTCAGAGTACTCCATTTGCAGGGGCTAATTGAACAGTGCAGTGCAAATTCCCACCCAATCTGTGATATACTGGGTGAATGGGGGCAGGAGGGAGCATGGCCAAAGCACATTGCGCTCCACATATTTCCTGCCTCTGCAATTTAGAGTAGGTCCGGGGCTTTTTTTAACTGAACCAGAATTAGGGAGGGTCGAAAGTGGTTTGACCGAATTAAGTACAGTAAAGCAGTAACAAAAAGAATCAGGCCTCAAAGCTTTACAAACCCCTAGGCAAACTCAAGCTCAACAAGCGTTGGCCTTCAACCTGCTCACAATCTGAGATTTCCTTAGCTTTGCTCCTCCCGCATGCTGTCTTCACAATGTTGTACATCACTTTGAGCCAGCAGACACTCACATGGTCATGGACTCCTAATCCATTCCCTGTACATCACTCACTCAAGAGAGTGGGAAGAGAATATTTTGGAATGAAAAGAAATTCAGTTGAAAATATTACTTCTAGAATTAAAAAACAAAAACCACAGCCTAGAGTGTCCTAATGCTACTTTTAACGGCTGGTTTTATAATGACATGTAAAGAATTTCTGCTACCCTTTCCCAGTGGGATGACATACAGAAAACTGCCATCTTTGTTTTTGAGTTTCTAAGAGAGGGAAAGGTTGTAAAAGTAACCATGAGTTTTCTCATACCTCTCAATTATGTATGCTTAGACACCCTCATCTCTACAGTATGGATTTAGTTAATAGCTTCTGTGTGTGTATATGACATGGGGAAGGGGGGCCCTGCAGGCAAAGAGGTCTGTCCTATATTTTTTATCCTAATCTTATACTTTAGGCCACCCTTTACTCCTTGGATTTTCTCCCATGAAAGCTCAGGAGATAAATAAATTTGTTAGTCTTTAAAAGTGCCACCAGACTCCTTGCTCCTTTACTCTATGTCACTCCATCTCTCCTTTCTCATTAAATAAATAATTGCAGGGGTCTAAGCTGTTCGGTAGCCTTAGATGAAACTGCAATGTTGCTTTGGGATTTGAAACCCTGACACAAGCTGTAGCCAAAATATCAGCTCATCAATGTTCCCAGTTGGCCCAAGCAGTAAGGGCCCCTACTGCTCTTGAATCTGGGTCTCTAATATAGAAGTGAAATATATAAGCCAACCCCCCCTCCCCCCAGATTTCCTGGGAGAAATACAGCTATTACACATTATCAGTCGGCAAGAAAGACAAATTAGAAACCAGTAACTGTACCAAAATTAGTCGGGTGGCTTTGGACAGGGAACTGTGGTATATCATAGAGATAAATTTAAATGAATAAATCTCACCAAGCCTTGTGTATTTTTTCTTAAGTGCAAGTGTAGTCCATTTCTTACCACCTGCTCACTGGTCATTCAAAATATCTAATTAACATCCTAATACTATTTCATTCCCTAAGCAGACACAGAAATGCACATTTTAGGAAACCACTGAAGTTTCCCCATAGGTTACCATCCTGGCAAAATATCTAATTGCTTAGATGTTCTTATTTGACAGGAAGAGGTTGCAATCATGCTTAAGAACATTGGAATGCATAGTTACGGTATCCGTAACATAACACACTGGGTTGTGCAGTCCAATTCTAATCTCGTTAATGAGATTTTTGAGCTATATACTGTGATTGCTGCATTCACATTGTAAATAAAATTACACCTCTAAGAAATCCAGAGATTAGTATGGTAAAGCATCAGGCCTTCTGAACGGGGTGTAGCTACAATTACTCTTTGATAATGCAAAGACCAAAGTTAAAGAAAAAAGGAGAAAGGGTAAGAGTCATAGGTAAGGACAGTCGGAGTTTAATTTGTCATATTATCCACAATTCAGGTATCACAGCATGTGTGGCATGTAACAACTCCAACAGTTCTAAGGCTCGCTATAAGAAAGACATCTGCATGCACACTGAATGTTTGCATGCTGCAGTTAACCCAATCTACATATTGCAAGATTGAATTTAAAAATCTATACAACAAAATTGATTTCAAAACAGTAGCTTTAGTAACTGAACTGCACTGAAGTATTTTTTTAGAATTAATTTTTTATCTGCTAATTCATTTATCACAACCCATAATCTAAGATATAGCAAAGAGTCACAGGATTTTTTAAAAAGAGGTACACACAATGGATCAAACTGGGCCAAACTTTGCTTGTCATTCCACCAGTAAAAATGCAGTGTAATTCTATGAGTTTTATTGAACTCACTCCAGATTTACACCAAGGTTCCAGCACTCTGACTTTACTCCTATTGTGTGTATATGGGTTATAACTTCTGCATAAATATTAGTTTGTTACAGAGAAATGAAAAACTAAGCAAAGTCTTTTTATTTCTTTAGTACCACAGTTAACAGCAAAGAGGTAGTTTCTGTCTGGATGGCCACGGTAACACATTATATAATACTTATATTTTTTTTAAAAATTAGGAAAACACACTGGTGTAATTTTGTTGCCAGATGGAGATTCAATACAAAGCAATACTATTACAATTAGCAAAGTTAGCAGTCGTTGTTGCTAATTTTATGCAGAAGCTACGAGGTATATGTTAAGACACAAACATGCCACTTAATTAGATTAATAAAAAGAACGAGCAGGTATATTCTGAAAATATTTTCTCTAATGGTGTAACTTTCTCCATATTAAATTTATTTTACTCTGCTTGTATTATTTACTAAGTAAGCTAAGGTATTCAGCAGGCGCATTTAACAAGCTGATCTTTACCTCTAAAGCAGCAATGATTTATATATGACTTATTTTTATTAGCATTTTCTTGTTCCTTTTCTGCAGGAATGTAATAATGAGACTGAAAATATTTTAATACATTGGACTTGACTGCTTGCAGAGGTACTAGAATGCTAAATAAACATACTTACATTTTCTGAGATCCAGGGAAAGGAATCTCTGTGATGCATTAGAATCACACACATACATCCCAAATATTGTAATTCCTTTTAATTCACTGGAAAAAAAGTACACATTCACTACAGTCCTATTAAGCCCCATTAATTTAAATGAGGCTAAAAAGCTGATTACCTTGGGGTAGCTGCACCAAGGACTAAAAGCAAATATTCTTCTTAATAAGGGCAAGAGTTGTTAAAATGTGGAGTGAAGTTCGATTATTTAATTTAAGCCACAACAGGTGACATTTTTAAAAGTACAACTGGTAACGTCTTGTCTGCTTCACTACCAAGAGTGCAAAGGCAGGCATCTGATTTTAAAAATATGTTTAAAGTAAAGAAACACAATAGACAATCAAATTTACACAGCAAATGAAGTTATTATTTTGGCTTTCTCTTTGGGACTCGCTGTTAAGAGTCTCTATTTTGCTTTTGTGTTGCTGAATTAAGCATGTAAGAGTTTCCAGATTAAAAAGAAGAGCTTTAATCAGGCAATTAGAGGCAAATACTGTAACATCATCTCATGCATATTAGCTGTCTTCACCTTCAACAACAGCAGGAATCCATACATGCATTTGCTAGAATTTTTTTTTAAAAAATGGAATTCAGATCTGTGGAGAATAGCCTTTCCTTTCAAATAAATAGCCTGCCCTCAGCCTCAGCAAAGTCATTTCTACATTCAGGCCTAAAGCAGTTTTTACAGTAAGAAAACGCTTCTAACTTCCTGTTTATTGAAAAATTGGCACCGTTTTTTCTACATGGCATTTTACCGCAGTTAAAAGCCAAGACGTTGTCTAATCCCTGAGCATGTGCATCGTGAAAAAAAGCAATTAAAATCAGGGGCATGCATTTAAAGTGATTTTAGGGCAGACTTTTTTAAAAGGATGAAATATAGCAGCAAGCAAGTTCGACTCCCTTCTCTAGGCTTCCCCGATTCTCTCTTTCGTTTCCTTTTCAATCTCTCTATTCTAGCAGTTCCTAGGCAAAGTTGCTCTGCAGACAATGTCTGGCCATCATTCAGCCCCTCTCCCTACAAATCACCCTATATTGCCTAGCCCCAGAAAAGCACTCACACACACAAAGCAAGCAAGCAGGCAGCGAAGGGAGGGGGAGGGGAAGAAGCAGAGCCAGCCTTTCTGTGCACACATACATGGATGGCTCTGCAAAGCAATCTCAAAGAGGAAATCTGAACAAAATACACAGTGAAATCGTTACCTAGAGGCAAGCCCTTGTTTAGTAAATGAGAACTTCCCATTGAAATAGCTGTCCAGTCTCTCTACAATGAGAACTTCAGTCCAATATTTAAAAAAAAAAAAAAAATCCTAAGCATATGGCGGCTACTTCTATTTTCCCCCGAAGTAACACAGACACACACACAGACACACACACACATACAGAGCCCGAGCGCTGCTGTCTCTGAAAGTGGGAGAGGCATGCAGGCGGAGCTAAGGGCAGAGCAAACTGATCTCTTGGTTGCAAGCCTGGAAGGGCACTGAAAAGGAAACGGGAGGGAGAAAGCAACAAGAAAGCTCTCCCTTGTCAATTTCAAAAGCCAGCCATTGGTGAACAAATCACAGTTTTTATTAAATTATTAATTATTATTATTATTATTATTAAAAGTATCAGAGGACTCCTTGTTTGCTTTGCTGAACTAGACCAGCACAGCTACCCCTTTGAACGTTGCTGATTAGTAAAAGAAAAAAATGTCTATAGCATATAGCAAAACTGAGTTATTTAGCTGTTTTTCAGCTGTTTCAAGTTTCCCAGTGTAACTATAGAATGTGTTCTCTCTTTAGATCCAGAGAACAAGTTCTGGTCAATCCTTTTTTATATTCATATATTTTATTATGCAATTCACTTTATGCCCAAAGGAAAATTTTAAAATGGGATTTTCTCCCACAAAAGCTCATGCGATGAATACAATTGTTAGTCTTTAAAAGTGCCACCAGACTCCTTGTTTGTTTTGTTTTTTAAAAATGCATAATTTCTTATTTTCTAAGGGGCCCCTCACCAACACTAATGGCCAAGAAGAATAACTACTGTATATCTTGGTAAAACAAACAAGGAGTCCTGTGGCACTTTTAAAGACAAATCAATGTATTTATCAGATGAGCTCGAAAGTTCATGCGATAAATAAATTTACTAGTCTTTAAAAGTGCCACAGGACTCCTTGTTCGTTTTACGGAACCCAACTAACACAGCTACCCATCTGGAATATATATATAGTAGTTTATAGACCCCCCCCCCCTTTCAGTGACTCACACTGTAAATAGCTGGGACCCAATTCTTCTTTCGGTTACACTAGGGGACGTTGACTGACTGAAATGGAAAATGCACCAGTGTATGTGAGGGCAGAATTAGGACAAAAAGCATCTTGCCATTCTTCACTGTTGACACCCACTGTTTTCCATTAATTCTAAACTGGCTAGTTGGCCCCTATGCTTTGAATGTCCCCCTTCCATGGCTGGTCCACAGAGAACATGGGTCTGTTACAGCTCCATCTGGAGAACCTGGCTCTTCAGCTCAAACTGTAGAGACCAGGCTTTATCTCTAGAAGTTACTGGGTTAGTCACTAAGGCTATGTCTACACTTGAAAAGTTAATAAGTGGACCTTATTAAGTTGACTTAACAGAAATGGACTTAACTTATCAAGTGGAGATGTGGCCCCTTTTCGACCTTCTTAAGTCGACTTAACGTTTTAAGTTGACTTCAAAAAGGTCCACGTAGGCACTATTCCATGTCTCCACCGGCTTAAGTCGACTTAATAAAGTCGACTTAAGCGCTAGTTCGAATTAAAATGAGGTGTTATTAATTCAAACTAACTTTTCCTTAATTTGACTTAAGGAGCAGCTTAAGTCAAATTAAGGAAAGGCCAGTGTAGATGCGGAGTAAATTAACTCGACTTAAGCCTCCTTAAATCGACTTAATTTGTAAGTGTAGACGCACCCTAAGGTGTCGACCAAAATGACAGCTGTCACACACTGGGTCTAAACTTGCCTCACTACCACTGGTGCTACTGACCTTGAAGTCAACAGGAACAGTAACCATTTCAGGGGAGGGCAGAAATGGTCCAAATGACTTCAGTGAGAATGATGACTGAGGGCCTAACTAAAGCTCAGTTAACTCAACAAAGGCCTCTTTTTATTCCAATCGACTACAGATCAGATCCTCATTAACAATAAACCAGATTTTACTCAAGAAGCTAGAATCACTTCTGATAGCTCATTTCTTTAGTGATTCTTTGCCCATCCTCTTTCTGCAGGCCCATAGACTGCACTCACACATTCTAGCTTCCACAACAAACGAGGCAGGGCACAGACAGACAACAAGTACCTTCTCTACACAACACTGATTCAAGCCAAGAGCAGGTGCCTCCAGAGAAATGAATGTGGCAGGGGTCCTGTGGAAAAAAATACTATGGAATCCTGTCATTAAAGCAGAGGTTGACAAAATTTGCTCATAGCTAGACACCAGCAGTTTTACTTTTGGTCTCCAGAGGGTGCTCCTCCATTACATTTCTGCAGTGGTGCTAGGCAACAGGCTACTAAAACTGGCTGCCATGATGACCAGAAACATTGATTTGTTGAGGCCTGCATTAAAGAGTGTATTATAATGCATAAGCACATAGGGATGAATTAAGGCTGAATTTATCTATTAAAAACCAAGACTCTACTCACCATGCATGAACTGCTGACACAAATGCCCTGCTACAAGGCACACAAATGCTAGAGCTTTCCAAATAAAGATAATCAGAATTTTTTGACATTGGCCATGCTAGCAGGGAAATTAGGAAATTTTTTACCCTACTCGTGTTCTCAGAATCATTTTAACTCATCTTTTCTTTTCAAAAAATGCCTGACGAGACACCCAGCATGTAAAATTTCAGCCCAAGTAAGTGGTTAAAGTTTGGCAAAGTTATAAACACCTGAAAACAGAATTTCCTAATGGGAAGTGTCCGGTGACCTTAATAGGCGGTGCTAGCACCTCTGCCTTTAATAATAATGAGGATAGAAGTTATTAGGGGCTATGGGGCAATGCAGAGGCACAGGATCTCTGGAAAGATTCTCTAGCGTATGCCTATCTTGGGGAAGTTGAATGCATTATTCAGATCACCCCACATACACAATGAAATAATAAAGCAGAAACTTCTGAAATTTGCAGCATTCCAGTCCCCAAATAAGGAAATAACCATCTGCTTACCCACGATTAACTTGACCAACGCCTATACATGATATCTACTACAATATAAAATTATGTAATATTTTCTCTAATATTTTGGATCATAAATTAATTTGGTGTATGGTTAGGTAAAGTTTTATTTTAATTTTTCTTCCATTTTTCATTAAATATTAAAGTTTTTTTTTAAAAAGTAAAGGACTCGCAAATACAATAAACTCAAAACTAAAATTAATAAACTCAAAACTAAAACTGTCCAAAAGAGACATCATGTCCTTTTTACCATACAGTTGCAATCAGGCCGATTTCATAATTAAAAATATACCCGAAAAGAGGAAAATGTCAGGAACTAAGTATTTTCCTCTGAAAGAAGCTTAGGGGGAGGATGGAAAACTAAAGATTTTGTAAAGAGCTACAGCTTGGCTGGGTCAGCTGACTTGCATAACGCAGTACACACTAAACTGTATGTGGAAGGGATCTATGAAGAATACAATTAACTGGCATAATGGCCGTGCACTTGCAGGCCTAATCATTTCCTCGGAAGGGAGCTGTAACCACGGATCTATCTGAATCATAAATTGCTACTACCTTTTCTGGAATCCTTTTCTTTTTTTCTGCATACAAACCAGAGAGTAAAGTCTATTATTTAATCATTTTACAAACTTTAATTACACTATCAATTTAGCTCAGATTTTTAAATGCTTAATGTTTTGGGCAGGAACCAATGCTAGAAATGGAAAGATTTTCTTTTAACCGAGAAATCTGACAAATGACAAGGGACATGCTACTGCTTTCCAAAAATAAACTACCGGGTTTGTATCTGCAGTGGGTAGCATTGAAAAAAGGCTTGAGAAACCAGTTTCCGGAGTACAGTATTCTCTCTCTCTGACAAGCATGCGCATGCACACGCGCGTGCACACACACACACAGAGGTTGCAGACTTTACCAATTTAAGGTAACAACCTACATTTTAAAGGAAGAGGAAAGTATAAAGTTTACTTGTAGTGGGTGTATGTGCATGCTTTTAGGGTCTGATCCTGCTCCCGAGGATGTCGACTGCCAAATTCCCATTGGCTTCAATGGAAGCAGGACCAGACCCTTAAGTATCCAGGAATGTTCAACTCAGAGGCATCTTTGGGTTTCTGTGAGAAAAATCCATTCATTAAGAGAAAATGAGTTTGCTGTGCCTTTGTCCCCGCCTGCTGTGCTGTGTCATGGCAGACGAATGAATCAAAGTTAACACCACCTCCTCCTATGTGATTTAATATTTTAGTGAGATGACCTAAGATCATTTATGATTACTGCACATTTCAGTCTTAGGCTCCTGTGTGATTTTAAAATGCCACTGGTAAGGGGGCAGGCAGACAGTAAGGTCATAGCCCTTTGTGCCCACCTTCAAAGCTTTGTGGTGGTTTATACTGTGGCAATATGTATATAGTAGACCCTAACACATAGTCAGAAGGACAACAGAGTCCTGTGGCACTTTTAAAGTCTTTAAAAGTGCCACAGGACTCTGTTGTCTTTCTACAATAGACTAACACGGCTACCCCTTTGGAATTTGACTACATAGTCAGAAGTTCCTGAAAGATAGCTGTCACTAGTAACTGACTAGTTTGGCAATAATGACACACCAAACCTGATGTCTAGATCAGCATTTCTCAAATTCGGCCTCCAGGCTACAAGGGGCTTTTCCTGCCACCACACTTCTTGACTGGTGACAGATGGGGAGGCAGACAAAGCAACAGCCCCTCCCACAGGGCCACCAGCTGGAGATGGGCCGGTTCCTCTTCTAGAGCCACAAACACCGGAGGAGGAGGCTGCCAGTGTGAGTTCCCCACCTTCCTGGGGGCAGTGGGGCTCAGGGTTCCGGCTTCATTTCTGGGATGGCGGGTGGCAGGCCCTGTCTCCTGGTCATGGTCCTTCAGGGACCAACCCTGGGTTCATCCTCCCATGGCTTCTGACTCCCGTTGCCTCCTCTGGCCCTACGCTCTAGCTCTGTGGAGGCGGGCTCTGGCCACAGGGTCATGGGCACAAGTTCTAGTATCTGATTCTACTTCCCACCCATCACTCCTGGCCCCCCCATGTCCTCCAGCCCCCTTTGCCGTTTGATGCCGGCAGGCACCAGGCCCCAGCCGTGGGACCCCGAGATCCGGCTGCTAGGTTAAGGGCTTCAGCCCCAGGCTCAAACCCCCCCCCCCTTATCCTTGTCCCCTGCTGCCTCGCTATCCACATCCTCATCCAGGGCTTAGTTTGTCCCCAGGCTTCCTAAGGCTGACTAAGCTGTGAGGTGATATTAATATCAGTTTTCCTTGCCTCCCAGCTAGCTAGCAAGTCTGCTGCTGTGAAAAATGATATTAACAAACATATAAATATCACTTTTCCCAGAAGCAGACTTACTAGCTAGCAAATCTTTTTTTTTTTTTAAATAGCAACCGAAAAGGCAAAAGAAACAAGAACAAAGAAAGTAAGAACGTACAAAGTATCTTAGTTGGGTTTCGATTCTGATTAGGTCCATTAAAGAAAAGAGATAACTGTACATTATTTTTATTTTTCAGTCTGCAAAAGAACAATACAAAACTAGTTTTGAGTTTGCACAACAAAAATATAAAACCCCTCTATCTTAAATTGCAATGTTTGGATGTGTATATGTGCACATTTATTTGTTTTTCCTAAAGTTAATTAAATATTTTAGGGAAAATTGTCAGAGCTGTCACCAGCAAGAGTTGGTAGCTGCATTTTGAGGACACCAAATTTTTGCTGTGGGAATCTTTGGTCTAGATCAGTGGTTCTGAAACATTGTGTCGGGACAGATTTACTGTGTTGCCATACAACGGTAAGTGTGTTGTGGAAAGCTGGGGGCGGGGCTAGATTTGGTCGGGGGGGGAGGGTCGGAGGGCTGGTGTGTTCTGTAGGGTCGCGTACACAGTCAAATGTGTCATGACTCTCAAAAGGTTGAGAACCACTGGTCTACATCGTACTCCTAGATAACAACACACAGGCAGGGGGCTGGAAACTTTGTAAGGTTCCTTCCACACAATTTCCTCTGCATTCTTTTGGCCCCATGGAAAACAGTAAGGATCCACAGACTCCAAGTACTTTGGATCTTAGGAAACTGTTGGGAACATAAGTAAAGCACATGGTCTTTCACAGCAGCCCTTTTGCATCTCAGACCCAAATCCCTGGTAGTCTGGCTATTCTCAGCCTCCTCCAGGTGGGTCCTGTCTTAGGGCATTCTCCACTAAGGAGGGAAGTTCTATAACCTTCCTCTTGCAAGAGCACTGGGCACCTTTCAGAACTGGGCTGAAATGGACTATGTGCATTCTCTCCCAGCCAGCCCAACCCCCACTACTTCTTCCTTGTCTATCACTAGGGCACAATATGGGCCTGAGTTATTCATGTGGGGCTTGAAAATACTTTTTTTTGTGGTTAGTTGTTTTATTGCCATTTGTGGGCATTAATAAATGGCAGAATAATGAAAATATTGATGCAAATACATATCAATTCACAGCTATAATAAATTACAAGAAATAATATATATTGTTGTTGCAACACTAAAATCACAGCATGATTAAGTAAGTACTATGTAGCAATACAAGAAGGTGTTGCCAAAGAGGTGTATTTCTCTGGTACAGGAGTCTCTATGATTTCAGTATGGATATGAAGATAACTTGAGGAATAATTAATAGCAGAATCAACATCAGAAATAAAATTAGAATTTAATAATATTTTTTACCAGGGAAACATGAGAAACAGATACAACCAAGACCATTTTCTCAGTGAGGTGCACAACTGGGCAAATGTTGTTCTAAAGTGGAACTGTTGTTTCAGGGAGGGAGGGACGTGTCACAAAATATTATGACAAGGGGAGTGCTCTAAGTGAGGATAAGTTGGCACGAGGAACAGATGGAGTATTCAATAACAGCAGGTTATTAATACTGTTACACTACCTCACAGGCTTGCTCTTTTTCTTTTTGTTTGTAGGCAGACTAACAAAGTATATGGTTTGTAAGTAATGTGTAAGTAATTTTTCTCACAGAAAATTTTGTCTTTTTATTTCATGGACAAAACTATCAGATTTCATGGGAAAACACCCAGCATCAAATCCTCAGGTGGTGTAAACCAGCCAAATTTGACTGGTTTCAGTAGAGCTATGCTGATTTACACCTTTTGAGGATTGGAACCTAAATTTTGTAGGCACATTTTAATGGCCAGCATCAAATAAAAAATAAGATAATAGAAAAGCATCAGGATATATCTAAAAAGAAAATCAAAGACACCTGACTCACCTTTTAATTATTAGAGCTTTATTTTATTAATAGTCTTGCTTTCTCTGAGTGCTTATAGGAAGGGAAGGTCAGATGATTTCGGGGGGAGAGGGAAGGGGGGGCAGCTGAAACAGGAAGCCTGCCCTGCATATTAGGCCACTGAGATCAGCCGAAGAGATGGCGAAAGACAACAGAAAAGATTCAGAGAAAGGGAACTGGACAAACAGTGCAGCTTTGTTTTGGAAGAGACAAGTTCCCTTTCTCCTAGACTTCAGTGTTTTCTTTTCCTTTTCCCTTACACTTCTCTCAGTGGGCTGGTTGCAGGCTCACTGTGAGCAAACCCAAGAACAGAAGGGTCAATTCCAACCAGGCTCCACACCTCTTAGCTCCTGTACTCTCATTGAACCTGCAGTCACAGCCACATCTCTCACTATATCTGCATCTTCAAAGTGTCTAACCAAGTGGGATTTTCTCCCATGAAAACTCATGCGATAAATAGATTTGTTAGTCTTTAAAAGTGCCACAGGACTCCTTGTTTGTTTTGCTGAACTAGAGTAACACGGCTACTACCCCTTTGGAACCTAAATATGCATAGTATCTGAAAACCTTGCACAAAATTTAACATTTTCTGTGAAATCTTTCATGACTATAGAAATAATACTTTGTAGCAGTGCATTCTGACATGGAGTCCTATGACATTTATTTAACAAGGTAGTTAACTATATTTCAACAGTGAGTGGTTTTGTATTTTCCAGATCACCAAAATACGTTTCTTTGCTTCTTGAAAGTCAGCTGTTCTTAAATGGTGAATGCATATGCTGTAGGCAGATAATATATTGTTTAGAAAAACATACCTTTTAAGAGTTTTAAGTTTCAATTAAGCATTAGACATTCCACAGGGAAAACCTAAGCACAAGGGTGTGACCTTGGGGCATTCACAAATTAGACATATTATTGTTTCTTTAGCAAATGTGATTTTTCAAAAGGTAGCTGAAGGAGAAAATGTTATGTATTGTATTTTAGCAGACATCCAACATATTTTGTGACTAATTTTAAAATGAAGAATGGGATTCTATAATGTTCTTCATTTTTGTGATAGGATTTCCTTCAGATATTCCTGCCCCATGTTGCACTAACATACAATTCTCCTTATCCTGCTGCGAGTACCAGTGCTGCATCTTTCACAAAGGCTTCAATTTGCCTCACTATAAAACTTGCACTTTCAGATGAATATTGTTTCAGTCATTTTAAGGCCTTCACAAAATTTAGAAATCATAAAATTTACAATCAATATTTTAATGGGATGATATAACTTCATAGGTAATAAATCATGGTAATTCCATGACAATACCTTGTCCTCCAGAAACAGAATACTTCTGGGTAAAGCAGGGCTCAAATTCAATCTTGTAAACTAACTAACTAACTAACTAACTAACTGGCTTGAAAAGAGGATAATAATAGAAATGACAATGAGATTTTAACAAATTTATCCCAAGGAATTTTTTTTTTAATTCAAACAGTACCCTCACATTTAATCCCAACATTGGAAAAACTGTGCTAATGCATAAAATCAGAAAGTAAAACAGGTTGTTAATAAAAGTGAGACTGATTGGTCTATTTTCATTGTTCAAGCTCAATGCAAGAAGTAAAAGTATAAATGGTGAAAGTTAAAAATTAATTTCAATAATCAAAGATGCAATACAAGTAGGACACATTTTAAAAACGATATGATTTTGATATGGCCATGCCTCTTTAAAAATTATATTTTCCCCCACCATAAAAGGTAAAACTCTATTTTCCTGAGATTACCTGATCTCTAACCTACCTCACCCAATGGAATTTAATGGCTTTCAAGACCCTTCTTATTATACCCCTTGGAAATTGGAAGCTGTCCTATCTAGGTAATGTGTGGTATGACACCTAAAGAATAGAAGATAACTTCCTTTTAGTGGGGAGGTTTTAAAACAGAAGGAAGTTACAATTTTCTGGTTAACATGAAAGGGAAAGCCTACTTGAGGAAGAAATTCTGGAGTGGTTCTGAGGATGAATTTGTAAGGAAAAATGGAGGAAGAATAAATTACATAAGAAGGCCAATGACTCTTAAAAAGCATTGGAGGTGATAAGAAAAGTCAATTTAGGGGTTAGATAGTAAAGAGGGACCTTCGCTAAACTCTGGAATGGAAGGACCAACTGAATGCTTAGAAACAGATTAAAATTCCACTTGATGAAGATGAAGTTCAGTTATCTTAATTTAGTATTAGCAAACCATCCAGGTAAAGGAAAATATGAATTCACTCCCTTCTCAAAGATGCAAGAAATATGTCTAAGATCCATAAATGCTCTGGGGATTATACTGGAAATATAAATGGCCAATACAGAACTGGAAAAGCTTGTGATGTGTTAGATGAATGAAGAAACAAAGATGCATTTCCTTTAAATGAATGAACACAAAAGATGGTGATGTGAAGTTAAGTACATCACTAGATTAGGGGTCTCCAACCTCAATCTTGCCTTCTTTAGAAAAAAGTGATAAACACAGGGTCACGATGGGATTAAATCACCCAGTTATTGGCTACCAGAGAAAAACAGGAACCAATTAGCTGGTTAAATTCACCCAAAGGTACAAGTACACAGATCCAGTCAAGAGGAGGTTGTGAACTAACTCCAGTCAGGCTTGTGCCCTGGTGGATGACGAAAGGAGATATAGCTGAAGGGGAAAAGAAAACTATAGAGAACTGTAACTGGATAAGATCCACTGACTATCTGTTCATAGTGGAATAAGTCTAAACCTGAAGACAGAACAGCCTATCCCAAGATCCCTTCTACACCAGCAAGTTTTCTTTGGGACTTGGTGTTATTTGAGGCAGGAGAGTCAGCATTTTCAACTGTACTTGTGTCCAGAACTGAAGCAGCCATTGGAATATAAAGAGTAAATGGCATTTGTAGTAGCCTACTGCTGTACCTCAAAGGTTTGTATCTGTGAGAGAACAAATTTTTCCGCCTCGGCTGACTGAAAAACTGGAGCTTGTTCAAATCTCTGTGAGTTTCAGAGACAGCAGACTGAGGCTATTGCTGCCAGGGAAGCCCGTAAAGGAACAGTTTTAGGCATTAAAAGGAAGAATAAATAGTGTGGCATCACAGTCATGTAGATAGGATCACAAATTCAGCTCTCCAGGCCAAGACCGAAACCTCATGCTAGAAAATTCTGTTGAATATAATGAAAGAAAAAGATACTTTAACAAAATGAACTGCTGCCACATTTCCTTGCATAGCGCAAGATTCTGGCATGCTAGCATTGAACAGTAGTTTATTTCTCAAATATGACATCAGTGGGGACTACTCAGTGTGAGTATGGTTGACAGATCCAGTCCCATACTGATTTGTTTTCAATGTTGGATTTTTTAAAAATGACAACAGCGTAAACCAGATGGTCTTTGTTATGATGTACTCCATATGCTCCAAAATAGTGAGTAAAAATGACAGAGACAATAAAAAGTTGAACTCATGTGAAGGGACTAAAAAAACCCAGCAGGTTTATAAATGGACTACAATAATTCTAGACTCTCTGTTCAAATTCATAGTAGCACAGGGTGAGTCTACACTTACAAATTAAGTCGACTTAATAAAGTCAACTTAACTTTTCTAGTGTAAACATAGCCAGAGAGAGTTACAAAGTAATGGTTGTTCAGGGGCCTATGTGGAATGGGTGGGTGGCTCAGTGAAGATCCTATTGGGGTGAGTCTACAGCTTTGTTGGTAGTCTGAGAAGAAGCTGAGGACTCGGTGGACATGGTAGACCAAATTCAGAAATGATATGTGAGAGTAATTTAGCTTTTCTTTCATTAACTTAGATTTATACCTACTGATATCCACCAATGCTCTTAAGAAAGTCTAGTGTGGTCTAATAAATTCATATGCCAAGGAGCCAGAAGAAGGTAGAATTTATAGCAAAGTACCAAATATACCCAAGCAAAACTTCAGTTTGAATTTGAGGAAGCAGAATGTAACTTTACAACATGGCATATCCAAGTATATACCACTAAGCCTCACTCTCCTACTCTGGTGAAAAGTGCTTGAGATTCTTACTAACCACACGTGTTGGATCTGGAAGATAACTTCTCCAACAAAACGGTGCCCTTATCACCAGCAGCATTTCCAACACTCCAGTGCTTGCTAATGCTAAGTGGATGCCAGCTACAGAATCATTGCATCACTTCCTGAAACACCTTGGATTTTCCTTGGCATTCTCCTTTTCAAGCCAATCCAGAACTGATATGATGATTGGCTCCCAACGTAAGTCTGTAAGGATGCAGAATACTGTCTATGACTTCACAGCTACTGTTTATTAATGCAAATATTACAGGAGACATAACAGTGTATGGAACTGCAGATAAGTAATATATTTGGCACAGTGACACCAAAGTGTTTGGTTATTTTAAATTACAGTAAACCCATCCAGAGATATTTATATCATTATTTAAAGTATTCTGTGAGCTACAGTAGAAATGAGTCTCGAAAGCCGATAAAACAGAAGTGCTTTCCTAATTCATATAATCTTTTCCTTACCTCTTCTTTAAAAAACTATTTATAAATTATTACACACAAAAGGGCATAATGTGATAAATAAGAAAAAAATTCCAATTGTCCTCTATCCTGGGCCAAAATAAATAAATAAATAAATAGGAATAACACAGCGTGGCAATAATAGAAAAAAGAGGCATATGATAAAAGTCACGTCTACAGTTATAACAGAAGAGGTTTTATATCTCACAGCTATGCCTATACACCTACTTTTGTCTATATACACACAACTTATATAATGTGTGTATGCACATACCATCGTAACATATAAATATACTACATTATACGCATGCACACACATATTCCCCTCACCCTGGGTAATCATTTAGCAAATACTCAAGCATTCCAATGGCAGCTATTTTCTTGGGTAGTCTCTTTCTTTTAGAAAGAAAGAAAGAAAGAAAGAAAGAAAGAAAGAAAGAAAGAAAGAAAGAAAGAATCGATTGCTCAGTGGCTTCCCCCTCTTAGCTGGTGTGGATGGGGACTGGTGCCTTGGTGGAGGCAGAGCAAATCAGCCCCTGCTGGCTTCAGTGCCCGTCTCAGTGCTGCTCCAATAAGCAAAGCCTTCAGCCAGATCTCTCTCTCTTTTTGAGTCCTTGGTTTGAAAGACTTGCAGATCCACCAGTTATCTGATCTGTGAGCTTCCCCCAGGCACGTAAGGTACTTGTCATGGGGGGTCACTCTGTGGGAAGGCCTTTCCACAGGCAGTGCAGGGTTTGAAGCAGAGAGACGGAGGCATAGCCTCAGGGGAACACATCCCTTTGGAAATATAAGTTCTTAACAACTAATCTGTCTAACACTAAATCTCTAACTATGCTAATCTACAATACAATAAAGATAACTGAAACAGTTCAAAAGGGCACTTGCAACAAAGCAAGAAGAGTGAACATTTCCAGTGACCCTCACAGGCAGAAACAAGGAACTGAGACGGAGTAGGAAAGTCGGCACCATATATACCGTGGCATGTGCCTGGGACTCCAGGGTGTGCCGAAACTGGCCCTACGGAATACCCTAAGGGCAAAAAGTTTTCCGGTGACTACACGGAAGCGCGTGCACATCTAATTAGGAATGGACATAAGTAATGACTTGAAAAAGAATCCTCATTGCTATGAAAGGCCTCTAAGAAACAATTAAAAACTAAAAGAAAATAATTCATACAATCATTTACAAGACAGTACTATAACTTTGGGTCCTCCACAAATATTGAAAAAGTTAGCTTTGCGTTTCTGAATGATATAAAGTATTAAATAGACTGCTGCCAACATGAAAACAGGGCCAGACGTAGTCAATCTTGCTTCGGTCAAGTAATATCTTATTATGAAAGCAGTTCCGTTGTAATAGGTGATTACTGATACCAATTCGTTTACTAGTTATATATATTTATATATTATTACTAGTTATATTTATCTTTGAGAACTCGTGGCAAACGGGGGTGGTCCCGGAGGATTGGAAAAAGGCAAATATAGTACCTATCTTTAAGAAAAGGAAAAAGGAGGAACCGGGGAACTACAGACAGGTCAGCCTCACCTCAATCCCTGGGAAAATCATGGAGCAGGTCCTCAAAGAATCCATCCTGAAACACTTGGAGGAAAATAGAATGATCAGGAACAGTCAACATGGATTCACCAAGGGCAAATCATGCCTGACCAACCTGATTTCCTTCTATGATGGGATGACTGGATTTGTGGATGCGGGAAGAGCCGTTGACGTGGTATACCTTGACTTTAGCAAGGCTTTTGATACAGTTTCCCACAGCATTCTCGTCGGCAAGTTAGGGAAGTATGGGTTGGACGAGTGGACCGTAAGGTGGATCGAAAAGTGGCTAGATCAACGGGCTCAGTGGGTAGGAATCAATGGCTCGATGTCTGGCTGGCAACCGGTAACAAGTGGAGTGCCCCAGGGGTCAGTCCTGGGGCTGGTTCTATTCAACATCTTCATTAATGATCTTGATGATGGAATAGACTGCGTGTTTAGTAAGTTCGCGGATGACACCAAGTTGGGGGGAATGGTAGATACTCTGGAGGGCAGGGACAGGATCCAGGGAGACTTGGACAAATTGGAACACTGGGCCGAAAGAAACCTCATGAGGTTCAACAAAGACAAGTGCAAAGTCCTGCACTTAGGACGGAAAAATCCCATGCACTGCTACAGGCTGGGGACCGATCGGCTAAGTAGCAGCGCTGTAGAAAAGGACCTGGGGGTTATGGTGAACGGGAAGAAGAATATGGCCAATATGTTGCCAAAAAGGCCAATGGCATATAGGCTGCATCAGTAGGAGTATTGCCAGCAGATTGAGGGATGTGATAATTCCCCTCTATTCGACACTGGTCACGCTGCATCTGGAATGCTGTGTCCAGTTTTGGGCTCCCCACTACAGAAAAGATGTGGACAAATTAGAAAGAGTCCAGCGGAGGGCAAGAAAAATGATTAGGGGGCTGGGGCACATGACTTAAGAGGAGAGACTGAAGGAACTAGGCTTATTTAGTCTACAGAAGAGAAGACTGAGGGGAGATTTGATAGCAACCTTCAACTACTTGAAGGAGTGCTCCAAAGAAGAGGGAGGTAGGCTGTTCTCGATGGTAACAGAGGACAGAACAAGGAGCAATGGTTTCAAATTACAGCTGGGGAGGTCAAGGTTGGATATTAGGAAAAACTTTCTCACTAGGAGGGTGGTGAAGCATTGGAATGGACTATCTAGGGAGTTGGTAGAATCTCCATCTTTGGAGATTTGTAAGGCCCGGTTAGACAAAACCCTGGCTGGGGTGATTTAGTGGGAGTGGTCCTGCTTTTTAGCAGGGGGTTGGACTAGATGACCTCGTGAGGTCCCTTCCAACCCTATTATTCTATGATTCTATGATTGCTAAATACTCTCTTGTTCTTTACATTTCACAATGTCAGTGCATGAAGAACATCACTGCTGTATGCTAAGATTAAACGAGTGTTACTTAATCTAAACTTTATAATTGGAAAAACTCACTAGAGGCTTGTCTTCCCAAAGCAAAGAAATGGCTGGAAGGGGACTTATTTCATGAAGTGATTTGCTGAATGGCTGTCCTTGCAGTGTTTTAGCTCATCTACAAAGCACTCCATATTTGATGGAACCGTTTAGCAGCATTCATAGATATTGAGCCTTATAAGTGTTGACCAAGTGCCTTTTGGACTCATGAAGCTGCTGTCTCATGATGTCCAGTACTGTTGGGGGTAACAGGAATTTAGGGGCAATTTTCAAAAATTAGGCACTGTGGTGTGGGATGGATTTGGAAAGGTTTGTGTAACGGGAGCAACTATAGCACTTCTGGTTTCCTATACACTGGGGGAAAAACCACTGTAGAGTGCATCATTCAGAAGACCTAAGCTAAAGACTCAATGTAACCCATATGCCTGAAAAGACTATCTCTGAGAGACCTGCTGAGGGTGGGTTATTGTTGTTGGGCAGATTAGCGACCCACAACTGGAAACTTCCAGAAGCAGGGAGTGGTAGCAATTTGAGCATGCTCCACAGTGTACCCTGCTGGTGTGATGTGATGTTGTCAGTCAGATGACTGGAGAGCAGCAGCCTGAGCAGACAGCAGGCAGGAGCTGCCTTGAGGGGAGACCATGTGCTCAGTGTTCTGGAGAGGAGCTGAGCCAGGAGTGAACAAGATGTTTTCTCCATGTAAAGGAGTCATTTGCGACAGACCTTGCAGACATGCACATGGGACTGAGGGCTGGTTGCAGAGGAGAAGAGAAAGCCTGCATGGAATGCTACAGAGGATCCCAGCAGAGAAAGAAGAGGACAGCTATTTCCTGCCACTCAAGCCTCTACACTGGAACAGAGACTGTAGCTGAGAGTTGGGTGAACTCCACACAGACTTTGGGACTCTTGGGTATCTTTCATGCAAGGGATTGTTCTTGGTTAATTGTAGTTTGTTTTCTTAGGATAAGGTTCATTTAGTTAGTAGTTAATAAAGTTCATTGTTATGTTTGTTTTTAGTAGTATTTTAATGTGGGAGTGTAGCTCTGAGCAAGCTTCGCCGTGAGTCCTGTACAGACTGGATCCTGGGTCTCCAGCTGCTTTCCCCATAGGGGTTGGGATTGATTTCTGTGGGGCACTGGAGAAGGGCAACTAAATGTATTTAGCCCACCCGAAGGTTACATCAACTCCACATTTTGCAAAGCCAGCATTGCAAACCGAAACAGCTATTGTTCGTGGATACAATGTTTTGCACAAGTGATGCAAACTGAAATAGTTCCAAACAATGATTTCTTCTAACAGTTTTCAGCTTAGTGTAGAGAGCTCCCAAAATAGAAATTTAATACTAGGGTTGAAAGCTAGTATCCAAAACATACCGAAAGTTTGGCCTGCTGTAAACAAAAAGGTGTAAAAGAAATACTAACAATATTAATATAACTTTTAAAATTAATTTAAAACCAAGGAATAGTCTTAGCTTCTAAATGCTATTTACTGCTTACACCTTTCAATTTCTACATTTACTTCAACACAATACATCTGATTTCTTTTAACATACATGTTGTATAAATCAATACAGTATATATTGTTTTTCTGTTTCCTCACTAGATGGGTATATCCATTTGAAATGTTGCATTCCAGGTCACAAAAATATGTTATTAAAACAATTAAAATCAGTGACACTAATGCAACCAGACACAGCAGTGAGCAAGTCAGTATTTGAAAGATTTTACTTTAAACAACTTGTTCTACAAAACACTCAGAGTTCATTAGCCTTTACCCCAACACCATTCCTTGTATGCCTCAAATTCTGATGTGCTATCCTGACCCTACGTACTCCTCCTAAGTCCAGAAAAACTGAATATCTATTGATTTGAAAATCAGTTTGTTCATTTGTATAATTTTGTACGTCAGCGAATATGATCACAGTAAATGCTTGTACAGCACCATGGGAGCAGCAAAGTTCAGGCAACCAGACATGCGTGCAGGCATACAAAGGAAATATTAGCTTGTCTCTGTGTACAACATTGTAATGTTTTTTTAATTAAAATTATTTGATATGTTACATACTGTGAACAGCACAAATTACATTAGAGCTATAATAGTTACCTTATGGATAAGTGTAATTTCGATGCATTTTGGTAGACAATATAATCTACTAAATCATAATAATAAATATATACATTTATGTAACTAACATATTAATGAAAACATTAGTTCTTTCTGCAGTGCAGTAGGAGATCTGGAAGCAAGTGAGAACACTCTGAATATGGTTGTACTGTGCTAATCTAAAGTGGCTTCTGAGACCCATGACCCAGAAAGGTTAAAGTTTATGTCTTTCCCAGGGGGTGTACCTACATGATTAACATGAGCAACCTACATCAGAAAAAAGGATAAAAAGAGAAGACTAAGTAATAATTCATGGAGATAATAAATGGTGTGTGTAAGAAAAAACAATTCAGTTCATATAGAGTAATTTGATCAATTTACCTTTTATTTTTCCTACACAACTCCCTTCTCAATTTCTTGTAGTGGTTTGAAAAGAAAAAGGAGGATTTTTGTGTGTGTGCATGCACTTTTAAATCAAAACCAGAGCTAGCCACTCGCAATCTACTTCTGAACCTCTCCCGTAAAGAGATTTCCAATTGTGCTGAAATCTATGGAGGTTTTGTGATGTGGACAGATGTCTACCAGGCACTAAGTTGAGGTCATCTAACTCATCTCATTTATGACCCACGTCTGATTTGAGTCTAGTCTCTAGACTCAAAAGGTCCGTGCAATTACCCTCTGAATCACCGAGCTCCTTAATTTATTTCTCTTTTTAAAAAAAATTGGAAGGGGAAAAATACAAGTAAATCATTTGCTTCACATACAATTATCAAGAATATTTTCTAATCAACACACAGTTCTGCAACACAAGGTTAACATAATGCTCATAGAACAGGGATATTTTTGGTCATTCATCAGAATTATTTCTCACAATGATTATATTCTCTCTGGGCTTTCTATGTAATCTGACATTTCACAAGTGATTGTCTATTATTTTCCAAATATCTAACCACAAAGAAATCAAGTCTTCATACATAAAACACATTCCAAAAGCAGTTTTACTATACTAAGACTAAAACCATATTCTCAATGAATATTTTTCAGTCACTTATTTCTTTAGACATCCAAAGTTAGATGCCATACTGATCTGATAGCATTTATACTGCTAGAGGGAAAAATAAAATTGGGTTTAGCACAGCTGGAGGCAAAATACTACAATGAATGACAAATATTCCTGGGGTATAAACGAATGGGGAACAATGGACCCCTAATGGCACTGACAACACATTGCTGAGCACACAATGGCTTCAGGGGGACTCCCCATTTCTTTGTTAGAATCAGTATATGTAAGATCTACAACATTCTACCAGCACGTTTTACAACCACAGCTATCTGCCCTATTCTCCCTTCCCCACTCCCCCCCCCCCAACTAAAACCTGCCAAATAAGCATGAGGGAATGTTGATGTGTGGTCCACAATGTAGCTCTGTTTTTTATAAAGTAGCTGTTGAATCTGCTGTATTGATGTTAATACTGAATTTCCTAAATCTTCTCCTTTATGGCGTGCTGCAGGGGTAGTGTGAATTTCTACATATAATCTCAATCCATTGTTATGATCAGTAATGTTTCTTTTCACCTCTAAAAAAAAAAGGTTTTGGACAGACGCCCTAGTAGCTTCCATTTGCCCTTTGGCAAATGGGGAAAATATGTCAATGTGAATTATTGTATTGTCTGCATAGATCAAGATTTCTCTTAGTACTTCTAAAATTCTACTAACGGGAACAATTGCTTTGGGCATTTGCTAGTTTGCCTGGTACACTGTAATCAACTAGGACACTAAAATGTTAGCATGCTATATTTCACATTGGCTTTTTTCTTACTCCGACTGGGAAAGAAATGCACCAACAATTTTAAAGAATAAAATTACATATTACACACACACCACACATAGATCACACTAACAGGAACTGTAAAATGTAACGCTATGCAACCATCAAGAGATTTAGTTATCATCAAGGTACCTACAAAAAAAAAGGAATTAAAAGTGGTTTGTAGTATCTGAAGTCTAAAAGAGAACTTTATATTGCAGTTCTCCTGCACAGTATTTTTACACACCAAATAAAAATAAATGACACTTTGATATTCCATTTACTGTATATACAATTGTTTATTTCCACTATAGAAGGACTGCCCCTGATTTACATATAAAATGAAAACAACCACGATTTAGCATACTTGTGGGGGGGAGGGGAAGGGCGGGACTGTGTGTATGCACAAGAAACAGCAGCAGGAAGAATTATAAATAAACTTTCTGTATGGGGCCAGTTATTCTGTAAGTGCCCACTAAACACTTTCTTGCACCTACCTCTAAAATATCTGATGGAGGTCAGTGTCAAAGAGAGGATAATAGCATAGATGGGACACTGGTCAGATATGGTGTGCAAATCCTGGTTCCCAAATTCCTTCCCTTGTAGAAAAACGAAATGTAGAAGTGTTTCAATTGACTTGTGTGTTCTGGTTCTGCATGACTCCAAACAAACCCATATATCTTGATATTTCATTTGTGTTTATATCTCTCAAGGACTTTTGTTGCTTCAGGAGGTCAAAATAACATGAAAATTTATATTTGGTTTTCTCACCAACAGTATTTTGAAGTTGTCAAACCCCGAAATTTTCAATAAGTGGAATACCATTGCCTGGTCCATCTGCTGGCAAGCCTCAGGTGGAAGTTCTGGTACTCATTTCATATGGATGTGTAGAAGACGAGATGAGTCCAGAAGGAATCTAGGGCCACATACATCATGCCATTTGGGGCACAGGTGGTTTCAATTCAAGGTGACGATATGCTGTTAGTTAATTCTTCAAACACCAGTAGCATTGTCATTTTGCTGGGGTTTAGCTCAACCATCGTTCCCAGTAGCATTGTCATTTTGTTGGGGTATAGTTCAACCATCTTTCCTTCATCCAGATTATCTTCCAATTTATACATTGGGAAACACCTGGGAGTTTATGCAATTTTTATTTGATGTTTAGAGATAGGTATGCTCCATCAGTTTCTGGCATTTAACTTCTGACACTGAAATTAATGTAATCTTGTGATCTCCTCTGGATTTGCATCAGAGTTGAACAGGACTGGGGAGGTGCTGAAGCCCTGGAGAATTCTACTAGTGAAAGCTCTTGTGATGGAGGTAAGACTGCTCATCAGTAGGAGGGAAAGGTAATACCAGGGAACTCAGGAGATCTGTGTTTGGTTTCTGGCTCCACCAGAGTTAAGTTACCAGAAAGACAACAGAGTCCTATGGCACTTTTAAAGACTAACAGATTTATTTATCGCATGAGCTCATGCGATAAATAAATCTGTTAGTCTTTAAAAGTGCCACAGGACTCTGTTGTCTTTCTACTATAGACTAACATGGCTACCCCTTTGGAAGTTACCAGAGTTAACCTTAGTTAAGTCACATTAACTCTCTCTGCCTTGGTTCCCCACCGATAAAATGGGAGTAACATTTCCTGATCTCAGAGGGGTATTTGTTGAGAGGACAAATCCATAAAATACTTGGGAGATGCTCAGGTAGGACTGTGATACAGCTCACAATACTCGACAGAGTATCACTCTGCTCTAGGAACTGTCTGAAAGGAAAGACTGAAGCCAGTTCAGTAAATTTCCATTCATCACTGCTGGGTAGAGTAGGTGAGTCTGCAGCACTTCATCACTTCTTTTTTAGAAAAAGTCATACAAAGTTTGGAACTAAAGAACTACACGTCTCCTTGGAGAAAAATCTTCTACGGGTATTTGGGAGGGAAGATTGTGTACCTTGGATTGAGTTTCCTTCTTTTTCCTCCCTGTCTGGTGAATCATTGGTAGTCCAGCAGGTCTCCCACTTATTCCATATTTTTTACAGCTGTGAAGTCTCATAGATATGCAACCATACAGGACTACACCTGCTTTAATGGAATGACTGTGTTTTGGGATACATCAGTTAGAGCCGCCTCGTGTATCCAAAAGCTTGTGGATCTTGTAGAATACACACCAATGAGTTCTGCTTGGGTAAAAATCTGTTTTTATATTATAAGAACTAGTAGGTAAATCTGGGGGTAAGGGAAGCAATTTCTAAAGGTCTAGATTTAGGAGCTAATTTTTACATTGCCATATTATGCTGTGGGAGGAAGGTCTTGGAAAACAAACTGAAGAAGCTAAATTCCTCCATGTTTGACCAGCCCTTAAAAGATTATCGAACTAATAATGTAATCATTTTGAAACACAGAAGTGGTGTGGTAAGATCTCTGGAAAACGGATTTTCCTGTTAGCTAGTTGTGTTATTCGCCAGTGCTAAAAAGTAAGCATGACCAATATTTGAGGCTCACTTTTCAATCCAAAGAGCAAGCGTGTTCCAATATAGGCCCAAAACTCCAGGTAACATTAATTTCCTTTCTCTGTATGTATATATACACGTACCTGCTGCATAAACAGCAAGTGACTATGAGAACAAGAGATGTAAGGTAATCTTTTTTCATTCACTATTCATTTACATTTCACTATTTTTCATGAGATGGAAATGAGCAAATATCTCAGCTCCCTCTTCCTCCTCACCTTCAGTACTCTGCATAATTTACCTCCATTATATCACTACTCTACACAATAGTACACCCCTCATCTTGATCCCTCCATCCTTCTGTATTCTCTTCTCACTATGCACTTTGGCTCAGATCCTGCAAATACTTGGCTTTATGCACTGCAAATGGTCTCGTTGAAGTCAAGTATCAGGCCCTCTGTTTCTTCCTACTGTTCTTGGATTTTTGCCACTTCATAAACTTTAAAAAGCACCCTCATTTAGCACACCATGTCCCATCTCGCAACCTCCTACAAAAACATTCCATTCATTCATACTTATGTTGAACAGAACAGGGCCCAAACATACGGTAATTTGTTTAGGCCCAGCATATCCTTGTAACACGGGCCCCTCCCAGACACGGTAATGGGGGTTGGCGCCTAATCCAGGCCCCCCAGGCCTCCACCCTCTGGTAAAGTGTACCCTTTCCCTGCCCCCCATGTGGGGGCCCTTGAACTGAACTCCAGAATAATGCCCCCTGCCCAGCTTCTCACAGCTGAACTGTTATTCCTAAGAATAGAATATTAAAACTTGATAATTATTTCCTGGGAGTAAAGAACTTAATGTTTTTGTGATCTGCAAAGTGCTGCATGTGCTAATAGTATTGTATAATTCATATTGTAGTTACAAGACATGGAGCCAGGCACAAGTGAAGTGTTGGTCCACAGTCATTCACAATCAATTTTATTTGTTATGAAAACAGCAGTTTTCTGTATCCTGTATTTTAGTAGAATAGAAAAATAAACATGTTTCCTTTAAAGATCAAGCCCTGAGCCCATTCAATGCAATCGAAGTTCTGCCATCAACTTCAGTGGGATCAGGCTGGCCGTGACACAAACATTGTTTAAAATAATTACTTCAAGCTCAAGCTGAATTCAGCTTCTCATTTTCTAAAGGGGTAACCGTCTTAGTCTAGTTCAGCAAAACACACAAGGAGTCTCGCTGCACTTTTAAAGACTAACAAATTTATTTATCGCATGAGCTTTTGTGGGAGAAAATCCCACTTCGTCAGATGCTTGAAGATGGAGAAGTACAGATGAATGGGAGGAAAATAAATGCAGGGAAGTGTAAGTAACAGGATCAGACAGCAAATTTACAGCAAATCAATCAAACAATGGAGAACAGTATATTGGAGGGAGGTGAGAGAAAAAGGAAAGCAAAATTACCTGTTGTAATGGGGGAAAAAACCCGCAGTCTCTATTTAATCCTAAATTGACGGTGTCAAATCTGCATATGAATTCCAATTCTGCAGTTTCTCTTTGACGCTTTGATTTGTTATCCTTTTGCCTAAATACAGCTATTAACAGATGATTAATGGAGTGATTAGGGAGACTGAAATATTCCCCTATTGGTTTTTCAGTGTTGTTATTTCTGATGTCAGACTTGTGTCCATTTATTCTTTTGTGCAGAGACTGAACTGTTTATCCAATGTATAAGGTGTGGGGGTGGGGTGGGGGACATTTCCGGCACATTGCCGGCATAAATCACATTGGTGGATGAGCAGGTGAATGAGCCCTTGATGGAGAAGCTGACTTGATTAGGTCCTGTAATGGTGTCATTTGTGCAGATATGTGGGCAAAGTTGGCAATGTGGTTTGTTGCAGGGACAGGTGCCTGCTTTAATGTTTCTATTGTTATTCTATTCTATTGTTATTATTCTAGAGTTGCTGGCAAGGATCTGTTTAAGTTTGGGGGGCTGTCTGTAAGTGAGAAGAGGTCTGCATTGATTTGGTGTAACAGTCTGACCTGATCCTATTACTTACACTTTCCTGCATTTATTTTCCTCCCATTCTTCTGTACTTCATCTTCAAGCATCTGACAAAATGGGATTTTCGACCACGAAAGCTCATGCAATAAATAAAGTTGTTAGTCTTTAAAGGTTCAGCTTCTCAGACTCCATTTAAAAAATGTAAGAACAGCCTACAGAAAATAAACAAAAATCAACAGGATCCAACGACGGTTTTTTCAGTCTGTAAAAGTAAGAAACTAGGGCAATTTTAATTAAGCATCTAACAAATAGGAGTGGACAGCATAAGTCTGTGTGCCAAAATGAACTTTAATTCATAGTTGCATTGGAAGGTTGAAAGATTTTCAGTAACATAAATCCATATTTTATTAACAGGTTTGCTCTAGCTCAAGGAAAAAAAATATAGCCTCTGAAAATGAATTTTTAAACCAATATACTGAGGATTAGCTTGGTTGCTGGACTATTTTAAAATGAACAATTGCAGATTATTACAAAAATCTGGTGTCTTACATTGTCCAGGCTAAATGATCCCACTAGAGTTTAGCTCCCATGCAGAGGCAGTGCAGAGGCAAACCACCGCAGCAAATGCTCCTGGGGCACAATGCATCTAGAAGCACCAGCAGCTGTGCACACCAAAGATTGGGTGTAGCATACATGCAGCGTGGAATCATAGTTTTGACCCTTCTTCATCCCCTCCTGGGCAACTATCACCAGCAGTAGCGTAACATATTCAGATTAAGGCAGGCCTCGACAATCCTAGGCACCAGGTCACCATGGCACCTAGGATTTTGCCCCCAGCGCCTAAGAGCACCGGGGCAAAGGGCCCACACACAACCACTGCACAGAGCACGCCAGGCTCCCACCACCGAAAAGCCCCTGCAACTCCTTTTGGCAGCCAGCACAACATGCTTAAGAATCCCTCCACCCCGCTGCCAAAAAAGCTGCTGCTGGCTGCTCTTTCAGTGGCGCAGGGGGAAGAGGGAGAGACAGCGGCACTCTCTCCCGCCAGCGCTGCAGTCTCTCCCTCCTCTCCGCCCCCTCCAGCTGCCGGCAGTAGCTTTTTTTCAGCAGTGGGGGTGGAATGTCTTTTAAGGGTGAGTGCAGCACAGTAAAGAATCCCCCGCACCTCCACCACTGATGAGAAACCACTGCTGGCAGCTCTTTCGGTGGCGCCATGGGGAGAGAATGTGGGGAAGAGACTCAGCTCTGCTGAAGGGGGAGAACACTGCCATCTCTCCTTCCTCCCCCTGCACCACCAAAACAGCCACCAGCAGCAGCTTTTTTTTTTAGGCAGCAGTGGGAGCCTTCTCTGCCGGATACCTAAGGGCACCCGAGTTCTTGGGCTGGCCTCTAGGTGGCTGGAAGATTTGTTTAGGCCTGGATTAAGGAGTTACTTTTAACAATTACCCACACTTAATACTTCAGAGATAAAAGGTTAACCACTCCGCATCATCACAAAGGTGGTACAAATGCTTTCTTGGTCTTCTCTTGACTGGAGATCGATGGAGGGGATCTGACTAATGTAATACAAAATTCAAATGTGATTTACAAATTCAGTCTATCAGAATGAATTTGGAATGACTCAGAAGGACAGGTTTTGGACAGCACAAAGAAATCTTAAAGCTTCTGTTTATTAGTGCATAACTAGATTTTTGTGCTGAATATCACTGAGTAATCACATATACCTTAATTTCTTCGTGTTAATTAAACTGAGAGCATGCTAAAACAATCTCTTCTGATTTTACTATATTTATGGATGTATTGCATCTTTCTAAATCTCACTTTTGTAATGAAAGCTATTACTTACATTAGGGGCCAGATCGTAAGCTGATATCAATAGGCATAGCTCCACTGGAATCAATGTATTGCGCTCATTTATCCTAGCTCCAGGGTAAGGCCCATGTATTTGCATAGAAGCCAAAATTGATGCCAAAGTTTCAAGGCAACTTTGGGTGGAAGTATGAAAAGGATCCCGATATATGCAAATCAAAGAGAAGACTACCCATCCTATTCCAGCTCATAGAACTAGTTTTCAAAGCAATCTCTATAGTGGTTAAAGGAGAGACTTTCCCGAGTGACCATATGGCAAATAGGGACTGAGAGTGTGGCTTTCATTGGAGGTATGCTCTGGGAGGCCTACTTCAATCCTGAGCTGGTGATTGGAGAAGACAGGAGTGGGATAAATAGTGCAGACAATATTCAGGTCACTGTTCTATAAAGCGCTTATATTAGAATTAGTCTTGATGATTTACATCCTATTGAGTGCATACACTGTTCATGCTGCGTAGTAATGCCTTAAATACATATATCTTTCACACCATGTTTTTCAATAAATAATCCACTGTTTTTTACAAAATATGTAATATGACTTGTTTGCTGGCTTTATAGATTTGCTTAAATATTATACCAAATATTTTATATCCAACTATACCAAAAATGGATTGGTTATTTGCCTAGTTCAGTCAATCTCAACAAAAACTTCTTTTGTCTTGTTTCTTTCATTGCTTAACTCTATACATCATATTCTGTCATTTCCTAAAGACCACATTTGTAACAGTAATTAAAAAACTGGGTGCTCACAGATTTTTTTCACAAGCCCTGTATATCTAGCCTGTTGGAAAATATAGGCATTTTTAGTCTAGTGATCTATTTCCAGATTTTATACAGAAAATGAAAAATTTGTCACTCTAACACACTGGTCCCTAAACTTTTCCTCTTATGCCCCCCTTTACCAATAATAGAATGTGTCCATGCCCCTGGCCAGGAGTGGAGGCGAGGAACAGAGCTGAGGACAGGCCCAGGGCCCAACAGCCAACAGCGATGACCAACGGCCACGCCTCAGCCAGGAACAGGACCAAGGCTGGGGACTGGGAGTGGAGCTGGAGGCAGACTGGGGCTGGGTGATGCTCCCTCTGTGCCCAATCATGGGGGCTGGCCCAGGTTCTGTTGTCCACCTTCCCTGACTCCTCACGGGTCTGTTCCAAATCCTGCCATGCCCCATGGGGAGGCTCACCCAACAGTTTGGGGACCACTGACAGCTCCAGCAATTTAAATATAGTTTAAACCATTCAATATTCCTCTAAAATGAAAAATAGTTTAAATTAAATTAATAGTCACTGATAGTCACAATATTAGCATCTTAATAGAGATCAATTTTAATCAATTTAAATAAGAATGTAAATCATGGATTGCATTTTATTTGGCATAAAATAAAAACTTAAAACTACTACAAATGAAAAATGTGGCTATGTGATTATCCAATGTTTTCACACAAACAATGTCTGGAAATGTTAAAGTGGCGATGGCATAGTTATAAGTGTGATGGCACTTTCATTACTAATCCCTATTTTTAGATATAACTGTCTTTAAAATAATTGTTTTGTATTACACATGTTTGCATTTTATTATCTCAGCCCCAATGGATCAAATTGCAGTACTCTAGCTTCAAAGACGAGAGGATCTAGGTAGAACCTTGTATAAGGTTCTGAATGGAACAAAGACCAGTATAGCACTAAGTCTGTGGTATTTTTATATTTGTAATTAGCAGATCTCTAATTTGTCAGGATGGAAGGCTCTGTTATTTAAGTGTCTGCCTATTTTTATACGGCTGGAATAAAAGTGCCATTTAAAATTGTAATGAAGTGCTTTTTAACGTGTTACCTACAATCATTAGGAAAGCAAAAAAGGATATGCATGTATGATCTTTGTTTTTTTCATCCTGAACCACAGCAATAAAATAATTCATTTGAAGTGGGCACCAAAGCTGATATAAGTTTGGAAAGATAGAATTTTATCATACACCAATAAAAGAAAATATAATTATGTTCACTTTCCACAGGATGAAGACGATATTTAATCAGAAACGTATATGTTGTTCCAAAGATAATAGGATGATCCTCTGATGTGCATTTAAAGTAACTTCAAAGGATACAAATGGATTAATCAAATGCCAATATGTACTTTGACACTTATTATGAAAAGATGCACCTGGGAGAGACCAAAAACCAATATCCCTATTACAAGGAACATGTCCCGGGTTTGCACTTCTGCTAGGCAGGAAATGCAAGAGGTGAGCTTAAGTGATGGAGTTAATCAGGTAACTTTTTTATTTGAACTCTTTCTCTTTTTAATAAGCCTCCAAGTCAGCTTTGAAAGTCTTATTGTTGATTCTTGTTAAAACATGTATGTTTCTAACTATATTTTATGCTTTCTCTCAATTCTGTATTTTGCTAGTATATCTTATCTCTTTATTTGCAGCACCTGCATATAGGTCTGGACATAGTTATACACTTAAAACACAGAAATTTATCTAAAACTCTACAAATTAAGGGTTAATGCACCCTTAATGGTCTATCCATCCTCAATATGAATATAAAACAAAAACAAAAAACCACAAAATAATACTGAATCCCTCCATTCCTTTTCTAAAAGATCAAGAAAAGAAGGAGGTTTAAAGCATACTCTAAAGGTGAACAAATCCAGGTTTTGTCAGACCAGGGAAGGCAGCAAGCATCAAAGTCCAGGGCAGTGGCTTGTTGCTAACTTGCTCTTTGCCTTTTCATACCAGAAGTCTATCAGCTCACCTGGCTACAACTATATAGGAAAGACAGGTAGCCTCTCATGGAACTATAGCCCAAAGAATTTGACACATATACTGTTCTATTTAAGATAAACTGAAATAATTACTTAGGAAAGCCAACTCTACATTTCCATGCTGTCTCCTGTTCCTTTTTTGAAATGTAACCTTAACTTTGAAGTGTTATCTTCAAGTAGATAGTGGCCCTCTTTGTCTCAAAGAGCTCACAATTTAAAAAGCCAAGATACACAAAGAGAGAAAGACAAACTATAAAACAAAGTTCCTCTTGTTTTTTAAAAATATTCAGTCCCTTCCCCCATCCATCTTTCAAATGACCTGTCTTTTCAGGGGTATCCTGAGAAAAAGTTCCCACTAATGTCACATCCCCTCAGCCTTTCTCTCCAGACAAAAAACTGAGTAAAAAATATCCAACTTATCCGAATAACTGAAGTGAAAACTGACAGTAAAGACTGCTAAACTCCTGCAAGTCCCACTTTAACAGGTTTCCCATCAACCTCTGCAGCTACTGTGTTCCGCTATAAAATGCAGCTCCAGCATGTCCCTGGCAGTCACCCGGTCCTCCAATGTCTTAGGAAGTATGCTGCCACATACTTGAAGGGCTATTCTATGTTAGTCTTTAAAAGTGCCACAGGACTCTGTTGTTTTTCTATGCTCCTGAAGGATTCTTCATGGACTCTTCCTTTATCCTAGATCACCTGATTCTGCTATCACATTTTCCAGGCCAGCCTACTTCCACAATATCCCACAGAGAGTAGTAATGCATATTAACATTATCTAAGTATTACTATAAACATTGGCTAAGTATTGGTGTAAAAGACTGCAGCTGGGGGGCACTGATAAAGAATCTAGCTGTCTCTGTCTCTTTTTCAGCCTTGAGTTCTGGCTGTTTCTGGATTTGTACTGTTTTTCTGTATTTCTGTGTCTGGGAAGGTCTCGCTGACCTCGGTATGCCTAACCCGGGCGGGGTGGAATGCATCTTAGCCAATCAGAAACTGTACTTGTTTTCTGCAGAATGAACTAAAGTCTATAAGAGAAGCTGTTGCTATGTCACTGGTTGGAGATTTCCTTTGTTCTCTCCCCGTGAGCGCTCTCATATACTGATTTAAGTAAAGGCTTGCTAATCACACATAAGAGGTTTTTGAGTCATTTTTTTGACATTGGAGCTATTTATATACCTTACAGGGTTCTAATTTAGTTGCAACAACTCAGGAAAAAACTTGGGTGTCACTGTAGCCAACTCAATGAATACTTCTGCTAAATATGCAACTATGGTCAAAAAAGCAAACACTATGCTAGGATGTATTAGGGAATGGGATAAAGAATAATACAGAAAATATTATACAAGGTAATAGTACATGCTAATCCGAAATAAATGTGCTGTACTGTGATCACCCCATAACAGAAAGAATATTGCAGAACTGGTAGAGGAGCAGAGGTGGGTAAAAGAGTGATTAGGAAGTGGAAAAAAATCTCATATGAAGAGAAACTGAAAAGATATGGAATGTTCATCTTAGAAAGGTATAAAAGGGCACATGGTAAAAGTATATGAAATAAAGAATGGGATAAAGAAGGTAGACCAGAAGCTTCCATTCTCCATATCTCACAACACAAAAACAAGAGAATGTTCAATTAAACTGAAAAGTAGCAAATTCAAAACTGATCAAAAATAATTTTTCACTCGGTGCTTACTCATAGACTGTAAAACCCACTGCCAAGGGGTGTTGTTGGGAAAGATATCTAAGTAGGATTCAAAGAGTAATTAGATGTTTATACAGATAACAAGGCTGTCCAGAGATGTAACAGTTTATTAATTAACTATTTATTATTATTATTATTATTATTGTGGCAGTACCTAGAAGTCACATCTGTGGACTGATACCCCACTGTGATAGGAGCTGTACAAACACAAGTTCCTCATCTTCAAAGTGTTTGACCAAGTGCGATTTTCTCCCATGAAAGCTCATGTGATAAATACATTTGTTAGTCTTTAAAAGTGCCACAGGACTCCTTGTTTGTTTCGCTGACCTAGACTAACAAGGTTACCCCTTTGGAACTAGCCAAAAAAATGGTCTCTGCCTCCAAGAATTTACAATCAAAATAGTGCAAAAATAAATAAATACATAAATACATACAATAAAATAAATAGTTTTTTATGGGATAAAAACATATTTCAACCAATGTCTAGAGATTAGGATGAGTCCTCCGTGGGGCAATGTATTCTACATTGGCCTACTGCAGGATTTTCTGCAATGTCCTTTGAAGCAGCTGGCGTTACCCACTATCGGACACAGGATACAAGATCAAATGGACCGTGAGTTTGATCCTGTCCGGCAATACATTTGTTCCCACGTCAGCAAAAACATCTACTTGCCAGAGAGCATATTTTGTGGAGCAGACAGGCACAAAACAGCCATACCAAACCTGGAATTATTATTCCAAATGAAAATAACACTGCACAGTAGATAGAGTGTTTGAAATAAATACTATGTAAAGGTAATGAAAAACACAAATTCAGTGAATGCAGAGTGGCCCACCCCAAGGATTTATATATAGGTATTTCTCATTGTCAGAGGAAGCAGAAGTATTACATTTTAATTGGTAACTGCTATAACCAGATAAAGCGCTGTTTCTAATAACTGAAAGCATATGTGTAATGATTAATATACACAATCTCACTAAGTACCAAATGCATTCAAATATACTGAAATAATTTTTATTTCTAAACTATTTACTCAAGATATTTGTAAAGGGCAATATCTGATAATCCACACTGTATGCTGTAGGTTGCGTTTTCATTCTTATTGTATTAAAGAGTAAACCAGGCAATTAAATTGGTAAGATATACAACACAGTTCTTTCTAAACGGAAGGAGAAAAAAAAAAGAAACCCACATATTTCCCTTTTAATGTTTCCAAAGCAAAGATGATGTTGTTTAAAGCTTCCACCAAATACAGATATACCTTTCTGAAAGTAAAATATCTAAAATCCTATAGACAACAGAGTCCTGTGGCACTTTTAAAGACTAACAGATTTATTTATCGCATGAGCTTTCGTGGGAGAAAATCCCATGGCAGAACTTTGGTATGGTCACTTATAAGAACAACACATGTTCCATCTCCCTAAATGCTTTTACTGAACTTTGCAGCATAATATAGACATATTCAATGATCTAGGGTAGAGCATAAGGTGTAGCCCACTTTCCTGTCTTCTGACTGTGGCCACTCCCAGATGTTTCAAAGAGAATGAACAGAACAGAATAATTTCAAGTGAACCATTCCCCATCATCTAGTCCCAGCTTTTGGCAGGTGCAGGTTAGGGACACCCAGAGCATGGGGTTGCATCCATGTCCATCTTGGCTTATAACCATTGATAGACCTACCCTCCAGGAACATATCTAACTCTTTTTTGAAACCAGTTGTCATTTTGGATTTCACAACATCCCATGGCAACAAATTCCACAGGTCGACCGTATACTGTGTGAAATAGTACTACCTTATGATTGTTTCAAATTTTACTAATTTCACTGGATGATCCTTAGTTCTTGTGTTATGTGAAGGGGTGAAGAACAATTCTGTATTCACTTTCTTCACCCTATTCATGATTTTATAGACCTCTACCGTATCCCCTCTTGATCACCTCTTTTCTAAGCTGACCAGTCCCAGACATTTTAATCTCTCCTTTATGGAAGCATTTCAATACCCCTACTCATTTTTGTTGCCCTTCTCTGCATCTTTTCCAATTCTAATATACCCTTTTTGAGATGGGGTGACCAGAACTACATGCAATATTTAAGGTATATGTGAATCATGGATTTATATAATGGCATTTTATTTTCTGTTTTATCTATCCTTTTTCTAATGGTTGTTAACATTCTATTAGCTTTTTTGACTCCTGGTGCAAATTGAGAAAATGTTTTCAGAGAAATATCCATGATGATTCCAAGATCTCTTTCTTGAGCACTAACAGCTAATTTAGACTCTGCCATTTTGTACATGTAGTTGGGATTATGTTTTCCAATGTGCATTACTTTGTACATATCTATACTGAACATCATATTTAAATTCATTTTATACTTGAGTAAACAGATATTACATTGAAATATAATCACTGCTACTGACTAACACAAAATGCAGATGGACAGATGAAATGTAGTTCAACTGCCTGGATACAGCATAAAATATTTTAAAGACATTCAGAGCCTCAGTCTTGATTAGCCTATACGTAATTTCCAGTTTGTATCATTTCAAAGTAAGTTACAATAAACATCATATTTAAGATGTGGTTGACCTAATTTCAGTCTTGAGAGTAAAGTCATTTTCTTAAACTCAGAAAAAACAGTAATATAGTTATAATTGGAATAGAATCAGGGTAAATATTTTCAGAAACCAAAACTACTAACTTCAGTCTGCTTTTAAAAACCAATGACCAGGATGCATACAAAACAATATCAGATGAAACATTTCCCCTAAACTCAAATGAGGATTGAGAAGAGTTCCGAGTTTCATATCTAATTATTGTGTCATACCCAAATCTACAAAAGGAGAGCTTACTCATCTCGTGCAGTAATTGCAGTTCTTCAAGATGTATGTCCCAAGAGGTGCTCCAATCAAATGTGCCTGCCCCTGAAGATACTTGGTAGCACTTCCCATTTAGCCTGTGCACGTGCCCCATACATCCCATGCCCTGAGGCAAGGTTATATAGGACTGTATGGGCAAATTGCCCTCAATTCCTTCTCTACCACAAGAACCCACAATGGAAACTCTGAAGCAGAGGGGAAGGAAGGCAATGAAACACCCAGAGGGACACAGGTCTCTAAGACCTCCTCTTAATGCACAAGGAGAGTAGTGTCTCTGTGGATGCCCCACTTCAGGTGACTCTTGAGCAGTACCCTGATTAAGGAGGTGGGAGGTTTGAAGCACAGTCCAACAGAGAAGAGAAAACTGCATTGCCTACAGAAGGATCAGATCTTGTCATAGGTACAAAAGCATAATGATTAGAAAAAGGTATGAACAGGTGACCAGATTGCTGCTCTACAGATGTTGGAAAACTAGTACACCCTTAAGTGAGGCTATAGACATAGAAAGTGCTCCTGTGGAATTTGTTTTTACTCTTGAAGGGGGCTGAAATTGAGTTTTGTTATAACCATCTTAATACAACCAGAGATCCACTTTGATAACTTCTGTTTTGAAATTAGCAAACCCTTGTTTCTCTTCACAATGGGTATAAAGAGAATTGGTTGAGTCCATAAAGAGCTTGCAACCATATACGGGAAGGTCTTTGATAGTACTCTGAACCTCTCTTGAAAAGCCCAATGGCTATAACCACAATGTTCTTCTCATGATCACTGCAGTGGAGACAGACAATACTGCAGTATCTGTTGCATCCAAGGAGGCCAGGAGCAATGTCTTTGCCAGGAGTTGATTCTCTTTATAAGGGACTTAAACTAACCTGATGTTCTTCTGGTAAATGCTCAATAAAAGAATTAAATCTGCTATAATTTAAATAATGGTTTGTGGTAATGACCTTCTGCTGGCTTATTAACCTGAACTGAAGTGTGGCTGAAGCATAGTATTCACACCAAAAAAAATGGAATCTCTTCTGGTCCTTAATGGACTTTGAGTTATATTGCCTGCCTCATTCACTGACAGCCTCCACTATTAGGGAATTCAAAGCTGGGTGAGAAAATAGAAAATCTGATTCCATAGCTGGAACATGATATTATTTATTTGCCCTCTTGCCATAGAAGGTGGGTGGAGGCATGACAGCTTCATCAGGAGAGGAGGAGAAAATATTAGTAAGAAGAATAACTTCATTCTAGTCTCTTGCCTCTCAAAGGCCTCTTCCCCTGGCATAGAAAGTGGTAAAGGGCACCGAGGAGAAGGGGCTCTTCTTGTTTCCAGCAGTATTGAAGAATCTTGGTATAAATTGCAGGCAATAGAATACCCACAGAGCCTAACAAGGCCACTAAGAGGATCCAAATGGCATAGGTGAAGGCAGCCATCTGTGTTCCTGCCATGTGGGTACCATTTGAGATCTATGTTCCTGTAACAAGTGAGTATAGAAAGAAGAGTGATGTGTCCTAGAGTTGGCAGGAAAACCCAGCCCTGAAATCTGACAGCCTGCTGAGTAGATAAAGGCAAGTTTGCTGCTCTGAGTATCTGAACTTAGTACCAAGTCTGTCTTAGATGACTGACTCCTCTTCATCTTTACAGTACCAGCTTCATTTGGAGCCTACACAGAAATCCCTTTGGGGCCTAAGGTCACCATAGCCTTCTTGTGAGATGGTGACCAAGAGCTTCTTGGAAATTTACTCCTTACCTCCTTCTGCTTAGAGGCAGATGTAGACGAGGACTTCAGTACCACAGAGCACTGAGTACCACCCACCTCTCTACCAGTATCCGGTAACAGAGATGTTGATGTGGACGGGACACTATCTAAACTGGGATCTCTATGCACAGGGGGGTTCTCTGCTCCTCCATACAAATTGGATGTAAAGCTTGCTTCATCATTAGGAATTTAAACTTCATTTCTCTAGTTTTCTGGGATCTATCCTTGAAGGAAGGGCATATCTTGCATGTATAGAGAATCTGGATATTAATCACCTGGACAGCGGAGGCACTAGGAGTGTCCATGACTTATTGGGCAGCGTCATGATAGGAGAGGCACCTCTTGAATCCTGTGAAGCTTCGCACTCGCAAGCAAAACTAATGAAAATGTAACCTCTCCTCACTACTTAACTATCTTTATGAATAAAATATATGGGGAGGGGGAGATTGTTTGTCTTTTTAAGAAAGAAGAAACAAAAGGAACAATTGTTTCTACATCTATAAGGCTATAAAGTAAGTATCTATAAAAGTAACTATCTGAGAAAAAAGATAATTATTAGAGAATAGGCCCACAGAATGCTCCCTCTTGGGCTCAGGGCGGTTGAGAAGGAATTCAGAGAGACTCTCCTGCACAGCCGCCCACAACCTCAGCACAGGGGCACAAGGATGTGTGGTGCACATGCCCAGGCCAAATGAGCACTGCTACTAAAAATCTTTGATCAAAGGGAGGCACATCTGAAGTGGAGCCCCCACAGGGACACGACTCAAAGAAGAAGCTTTATACTATCAACTTTGTTTCCGTTGAAACAAAGCTCTAAACTTCAGCACTACTTTTACTATTTGACTTTTAATTCATTTTAACTGTCTGTGCTGTAAGTAAGCGATATACCACTAGAAGGAGTAAAATACAGCATTTTGAAGGCAAACTTATTGACATCAACATGAGAAGGAAATTATAACAATTTAAGAAAAAAGCTGAGAGAAGGTGAAAGCTGAAACAAGTAAAAACTAAAGGAAAGGAGAAGTCATGTCAAGAGAATGTGTAAAAAAAATGTACAAATATTGTGAAAACACAGGCTTGACTTCTCAAAGATTTCAAAGGCCCTGTATTAGAGAACAGAACAACCTAATTCAAAGTTATAACAACATCTGCCAGTTACATCAGGTTCCTGATTGCTTTGAGATAACGAAGTAGCTGTATGTGAAAGGAAACTATACTTCATCTGATAACAAGTAGGATTAGTTTATGACTTCTTTACTATATGTAAAAAAACCTTCATGAGGTTTTTATGTGATGTATATTATTAATAATTTTTCCCTCTACTACTTTGTAAACAACCTGCCAGAGAAGAACAATTGGTTCTAGATTGCTTCAGCTCAGGCATCTCTTCCTAATTTGGTCCTAGAAGAAGTTGAAGGATCAATGCTGTACCATAACAAGCTTACAAAACTTTTTTTTTTTATTAAATAGATTAGCTTTCCTTGAGGTTGCTATTTTGAGGGTACATAAACAAGTATTATGTCCATCCTAGAAAATGGAGCTATAAATATGGGTTCAATACTAGTACAACTGAAGGATCCATAAGGCTCTTCCTCAAAGTTTCTGTGATGGTACAGAAAAATAATCAAGATAATACAATAATTTAGGTTGAAACAAACAACAACCTTGGAGAAAAAGACCAAAGGCACTATTGTCATGGAAAATTTTCCAGAAAGTTTTGAGGGATAAGAGTTTCTAAGCAATGCAGACTGCAGCTCTTCACTTTAATTGCCCTGAAACAAGAAGAATAATCATAAAGGAGTGACTTTGATTAACTAAAAAGTAAAGATAATATCTGCTTAAAAGTTCAAATGAATGAACTGAAAGGGGACCGTCAACGTTAGACATATATTGTAGTGCCCTCTGCAAGCATTATCTTTGTATGCACTTACTAGTTATATTACATCACCCTCTCCTGCTTTGAGGGCTGTTGCTTCTAACAATCACAGCAGATGCTCAAAATAAACTGCATGATACACATATCCACAGCCACAAAATGAGAAGATCTTAGTTCATTCCTACTTGCCTCAACAATGTTGATTTAACTGCTAGTACAGTTTGGAACTCAGCAGATATCCTGTATACAATAATTTTTTTTAAAATAAAAACTTAGCAAGATTGCAACATTTTTAAAAAGGCATTTCTATAACATCAGACTGGCTATCGCCTTTCTTCTTCAGGGTTTCATGGTTAATGTTCATGGGCGTTTGACACAAGCGGGAATGGCTGTATTGCTGAACCCCAGTGTATGTGACTTTTAAAGCAAATATAAAGCTATTACATTAAGAGAGAATAAAGACTAAGGAGCTGGACTCCTCACTTGCAAACAAAACAGATCAGCAGCTGGCACTTAGCTTCTCTGATGCCAGTTCTGGGGAATCCACAAAGCTAATCTTATTTATTAGTTAGCATCAGCAATTACATGAACCAGTGAAACTAAATGCCCTCAACAACAACTTGAAACACAAATACTTCAAAAGGACAGGTTTTTACAGTTCACTTTTTTACGTCCATCATCACTCTACAGTCTGTCTATAATAACATTTCTTTCTGTCTGATCCAGGCATAATTTAGTACAGAGATTGGCTTGTTTGAGGTAAGAGATAATGAACAGTTTGGACATCTTTAGCAAAGAGATAATGGTATGGACATTAATAGCTGATTTTGTACAGGGCAAGTATACAGGGCAAAGAGATACTATTGCCGTTAATTCGTATTTTTGCCTTTCTCTTTCCTGCTAAGAAAGAACTCTAAAGAAGCTATTCTGTTCTGTTCACCCACTTGGCTTAGTATGACAGTTAACAAGTTCATATGAAAAGAATTGCTTCAAAGTATGCATGTACTATGAACTGTATTTCAAAATACACTTTAACATTAATTATTGATATTTCTGAACCTCTTCTTGCAGAGGTCCTTCCTTTAAAAAGTGGTATTTATGACACTAACAATGGATTGATTCAGCATAAATGGCTGTACCTCAATTTTTAGACTCTTCCAGTACTGTCTTAAAACAATCAGAAGGGTCGTTTTAAAAGTTAGTGTGTCAAAGTTTGGTGTGGATATTCTGCTTTGAAGTCAGAATTAAAGGTGACCACTGGCTTACTGTGTTTTTTTGTCGAAATTGTGGCACAACAAAGATATTTACCTTTATTGCAGATATTTTTAATAATTCTCAATGAAAAGTAAATAACCTGCTAGAGAGAAGACATAGAACTACTGTATTTACTATTTGTGAAAACCACAACACATCCCAGAATCTCTCTTTCCTTAGGTGGCTTGCAAGACATAAATCATTATCAAGGTGAGTGCTCTACTAGACAAACAGATATTATCTAAGTTTCATAAGGACTCTGTATTGCTACATTGATAAAAGTTGAAATTTAAATTTTACTAGTGAGTCACAGACTTAGCTAGCAGTTAAATCAACATTGCTGAGGCAAGTCGGATAGGATTGAAATAAGATCTACTCATTTTGTGGCTGTGGATATATGTATCACGCAGTTTATTTTGAGCATCTAAAAGTTACTGGAATGTAAAAGAACCCTATGTGCAAACTCAGGCTTCTCAGGGGTTTATATACCATAATGTTTCAGAGGATTGGCGCGTCCATGTAGTAAGACTACTGCATAAGGGTGCTTATTACATGCATACCTTCAAGTCAAAACAAATTTGGCAATCTCAATGTATTGCTGGCAAGTTGCCTTCCAGAGAAATAACATATTTTAAATATTCTCCAACCAGTCTATTAATATTATTATTTGTATTTATCAGTGACTAACCGTTCTAGCTCTCACAGGAGCCCCACTGTGCTGGAAACTACAAAACACATTGTAAGCAGAAATTTCACCAATAAAATGCATAAGAGAGGTGAAGAGACTTGACTAAAAATCACACAGCTGGTCAGTGGTCAAATTAAGAATAGAAGCCAGGCCCCGATCCATAGGACCACTCTGCTTCCGCAAGCAATGATGCTAAATGGGAACCTCCGACTCTCAGATTAGAAGTCTGATGCAGCTGAACTGTCCAGACATTACTCTTGAACATCTGAAGTACCCTTTGCCCCCTCTTCCTGATCCTGGGAAAAACTTATTATTAACATGAAAGAGAACATGTTAAGTACCCTTTCAGCCAGTTTAAATGATTATTAATGGTCCACAGTTCCAATAGAAAACTTTGATTAATGGTAAAAGAAAACCTCATTGTTCTTGGGAAAAAATTTGGGAAGAAAATGATTGGTTTGTATTTTTGGAACCAAATGTAAAGGCCAGGCTAGAAATTACTTCACTCCCTCAGTTGAAGAGTGAATGGTTCTTTTAAATTTCTTATTCTTTATTATTAACTACCCATGAAAACCCTTACTCAATAGTTTGCAACAGTAGTCAAGTCAAATGTCTGAGACATTCTGAACTGGGAACAAGGAATACCAGAGAGAAATGTCAGACAGTTTGGGTTGGGTGTTTTAGCTAATTTTAGTTTACTGTTCTCCTGCATGGACAGTTTGGGTTTAATAGCTTTCATCTGAGAAACATTGATTGTTGCTGTGAGCTCAGCTCATTATATTTATAGGGCCTTTTGAGACTGCACCACTGAAATTATTGGACCTTGATTCGGAACTTTCCACTGCATTTAGCTGTGGAAAAGGTAGTGGGATCAAGAGAAAATAATGTTGGCTGTGACACTGAAGTTCTTAATACCAGCTTGAAAGGTAGAGAATTTGGAACAGCATTTGCACTAGAAGCCAGCTCAGTTGGCTTTCAAAAGATCTCTGAAAGTGCACATCAGAAATACTTCTTCTCAGCCCAAAAGTGTCCTACAATTCAGTTCCATTCCTGTGCCTGATGGGACAAAAAGTACCAATGCATTTTCGTAGGTATCATACTTGCGAGAAGAAATAAACACTCGACTTGGTACCTTTAAAAATATACTAACATAAAGGAGAAAGATAGGAAGCAATGGCCATTGCTTTAATCAAACCCCATTCATTAAACTGCCTAACTTCTACAAAATTTTAAAAAGTATAAGGGGTATAGAAATACACAATATATACTTAGGATATTTTTACACCGAAAGAAGCTTTTCTGCCCAAACTTTAGAGAAATCAGACTGTCCAGCAGCAGAGCCACTGAGAAAATGGATTATCTTGGAAAAAGAGGATGGTAACACTAATTTTCCTTTTGCAGTTTATGAAAGCATGCTCCAGCTGATGAAAATTATGATGGCTCTGAGGAGTGCAGCAAATCTCAGCAACATAGGAAACCAAGAAAATCAGGTTTCATAATTTTGAACAAAAACAAGAATAGATACATCCAAACGGGGGGAAATCTATTAACTTTTGATGTGATCTCAAGTTTAACGATATGAGAGATTTTTTCACCCACTTAACTGAACTTTATGTCATTTCCAGACAATCTACACTAGTCACCTTCATCAACTGTTTTTCATTTTTGCTATAAAGAATATATTCCATGTACATGAGAAAAACAGAATGAGCATTAAGGGTTGGTGAGATACTTTAAAAAGGTATTAATAATCATTAATTTCTCTTCATTTATCCTATTTAATCTCATCAGAAAAACACTCCTTATAAAAAAAATAGAAATACTTATTGACCTCTATACAAAATAGCTTGCAAAAAACAATACATCTGCTCTTAAAAACATCTAACTCACATGACTGACTCATGAAATGACTCTCTGCAATAGGTACAGAATTATACTGCAAGTTTTATCACCATTCAATTAATGGTCAAATGTAGCAAAGGAAGGATTAATATTCTATATGAAGAAAAAAACATGTATAGTATATGTACACACAGAGAATTAGCAAGGTCTAAAATGTAAACATGCTAAAATCACACATGCTAAATGACTGCCAATAAAGTATATACTTTGTAGCCATTTTCAATCGTATTTTCTCACCTATAGTTGAACGCTCTGCAAAGAAGAGAAGAAAATATTGAAACCAGTATTGAAGATTAGGATCTACCCTGACTAGGTAATTTTGACAGCTGTATATGCCCTCTTTCTTGGCTCCCTCAAATCATCCATCTCCTACAATTGCTGTCATATGACTAGTTGGCATCTACTGTGTTTAGTTTAGTGGTCTACCTGATTTTTCAGCCACTCACCATAGTGGCTACAGTCCCCTACAAGCTTTTCAAGCACATTTCGCAGCTTGTTTGGACAGCGACTCCCTTTTTTGCTATCACCAATGATAATTCAGAGGCATGGAAAAAAAATGGGGTCCATCTACTATGCTCAAAGGTAAATAACAGTTATTTAATTCTTCAAACAAACTTTTAGTAAGATTGTGACCATCTAGGACTAGTCTGAACTGCTTAGCGGTGGGAGCTCAGAGTGCTAAGTCACATAATAAAAAAGTAAAGCATTAACTTGAGAATCTGAGAGACGGAGGGGCATGTTTTAATCACACAGATGAAGTGTGTTTGAGGCCAAGAAATCAAGTTGAGACTTTTTTTTTAAAAGTCTCGTTGTTTATCCCTTAAGAGGCCCCCCAAAAGATGCAACAACTTTTCTTTTTATTATTACAGGTCTGAACAATAGGTTGAACAACAGTGAAATTAATTAAACTTAATAAAACAATTTTCTAGATTCCAATTGTAAGCAGATAAAAATCATACAACCTGAAAGAACTTTAATAATTTTGTATACTTGAGTTTAAAGTAGGGAAAGAACTACAGCATAAGACGAAAATCTCTTTACCTAGCAAAATTTGAACAGAAAAAGATGAAAAAAACCCTCCTGCTCCCAGGCTTCCCTGTTTGTGTCATGGTAAGTAACCAAAGAGAAAGAACATCTGCCTTCAGATCCCTTTGTAATCAGATTGTATAATTTCTGGTTTCAACTGAAGGGTGTGTAACAATTTCAGACTTGACAATGTTTAGGCATGGGTGTATTTTAAACAAACTGTGTCAGACGGGTCCAGAGGGGCTAAAACCGCCTCTCCCTTCTTATCTCTAAAACTCAGCCCTGCCTGCAGCTCTTACTGACTCCTTGCATACTGTCTCCTCATCAGGCAAAAAGGAAATAGATCATTCAAAGATCCCCCAGCTCTGGAAGGCGACCTGTTCATGACATACAAGGATTTAAACATGCAGTGTTAATATGTTACAAAAGATCTCAGAGGCCAGGCTAATAATGTCAAAAATAGATTTTAAAGAGAACATGTTTTGGAGGTTAATTTTTGGAGACATTTTGATTAATGGCAAAGATGCCTCAGAGATTATATACTTCCAAAGGAGTAGCCGTGTTAGTCTACTCCAGCAAAACAAAGAAGGACTCCTGTGGCCCTTTTAAAGACTAACTTCAAAGGCTATGTCTACACTTACTAAAGTTAATTCAAATTAGTTAATTCGAACTAACTAGTTAGAACTAATTTTAGTTAGTTTGAATTAACTTAATTCGAACTAGCAAAATTTAGTTCGAACTAAGCAAGTGCCATTCATGGCACTTGCTTAGTTTGAATTAGCGAATTGCATTGAGTTCAATGGGCCGGTTAGTTCGAACTAAGCAAGTGCCATTGATTTCAATAGGCTGGTTCGTTCGAACTAAGCAATTAGTTCGAACTAACATGGCCACATTGGTTAATACGAACTAACTAGTTCCAATAGCATATTCGAATTGATTAGTTTGACTTAAGGAAGCCCTTAATTTGAACTCATGAAAGCCTAGTGTAGCCATGGCTTAAGTTAGTTCGAATTAAACTTCCTTAATTCGAACTAACTTGCCAGTGTAGACGTAGCCAAAGTGTCTGACGAACTGGGATTTTCTCCCACAAAAGCTCATGCAATAAATAAAATTTGTTAGTCTTTAAAAGGGCCACAGGACTCAGAGATTAAATAGAAAGGTGATTGGGAACAAGGTTGAAAACTTTAGATGAATTTCTCATGTATTTGAATGGTCATATCAATGATACAAGAACAATATTTTTAATACAATGGAAGTAAACATTTGTGAACTAATATTGTATAAAAAGTACATTCTGAAAAAACAATAACCTGAAGGACTGGATGGGTCAGTGTATTGGAAACTAAACTGATTGGAGAGCCAAAGTCTGAAGTGCAAATCTGATGTAGGCACTAGTGTACTGAAGTCATGACATTAACATAGAGCTGGGATGTTCAGCGGCCTGCACTGAATCAGCAGTCTGTATTTTTATGGCCTCAGATCAGTTTCTTGTTGACTGAGACCCTTTGGGATTTAATCCAGACCAGTAAGGGATTGTGTCACCACTTGCCCTGGTACGCAGGTGTGCAGCCTTGGGTCAGAGCCCTGACACCAGGAGAACTTTCATCACCCTGGCATTGACCAGCCTTGGTTATTCCTTGCAAGGTAACTCCAACATTCCCCAATCCTGACTGTCCCTCAAACTGTCTGCCCTGTAGAGGCCATCCTTCTCCTGGCAAACTCACAGAAGTTAAGTTTGCTGTTCCTTTAAGGAGACAGTAAATAGCTGCTTATTAATTTAAACGAAGTTTGACAAACACTCAGTGCAATCACAGAACTGTCTTGGATTATATGAAGAGTAAAGCAAGTATCACTGAAGAAGGCATAGATTTATGTGATATCAAGTATAAAGTCTATAGAAAGGGTTACAAGAAAGCAAAATCAGAAATATGCTTCCTAAGATTAAAACCTGATTTAAACTGGAGTCTTTTGCTCAAACAAGCCAGTGTTTCTCTCCAAATTTCCTTTCCAGCAATGGCTGATCAGCTTTTCTGGCTAGGAAACATTACAGAGTCCAAAGTGCTGAATTTCTCTTGTCTCTTCAGGTAAAAGGGTAACTTAGGGGCTCATTCCCCCTCTCTTTACAGTCTAGCAAACCTTTAAAATGTATGCTCAGATAAAGTTCCTTTTCTCTTGCTGACAAGAGACACAATGCGATCTGGTGAAGACTTCATATTGATCCCTCCCATCACTGGTAAAAGTTGAGTGGTTATTTCCTTCCCTCATTAGCTTGATGGCTTTGTTTACCTTGTATGTAAATCAGAGGTCCCTAAACTGTGGGGTGCTCTCTCCTAAGAGGGGCACAGAGGAAACTTCTCGGGGGCATGGCAGGGCCTGGGTCAGCCCTCCTGGAGGTTGAGAGGAAGTGCTTCCCATCTGTTCCAGCCCTGCCTCCAGCTGAAGTCCCAGCCGTGGCTTCTGGCTGTGTCTCCGGGACCCACATCCCGTGTCCAGGCCCTGTGTTCCTCTCCTGGTCAGTCCCAGCCCCGTTCCTGGCCTCATGCCCCACTGCTGCAGCATCTGCTCCCACCCCAACCACAGCTCAGTCCCCAGCTCACGGCCCCCCTCAGAGCCATGGCCACGATTTTGGCCCTGCTCCTAGCCCTGGTTCCTAACTGCAACTCCTGGGGAGGCACAGATGAGGTAAGAGGGGGCTTAACCCCCCAAATTTGGGACCACTGATGTAAACACATTTCGATTAACCTTGGAGACATATTCAAGCAGAAAGAAACACATTCCTATCTCTAGGGTGGGGTACCTTCCATCCGGCCTGGCACACACTTTGAGAACGTCATGTTTGTGATTTTGCATATGTTACCTGTACATGAATCACACATGAATATTTATGATCAGAGAGTTATGAGTTTTCCAGTAATACATTATATGCCACCCTTTGGGTAAATTTCACAACAACAGAGTAGAAATTCATATATAGAGTGCTCCAAGGAACACAGTCACAAAACTCACCATCACAACTGTGTCGTGTGGCACTTTTAAAGACTAACAATTTTATTTATCACATGAGCTTTCATGGGAGAAAATCCCACTTTGTCAGATGCTTGAAGATGGGGAACTTACAGAATGGGAGCAAAATAAATGCAGGGGAGTGTAAGACATAGGATCAGGTCAGACTGTTACAGCAAATCAAAGCTGTTGTTTAGATTCAAACAGTGGAGAACAGCAATTAGCAGGGAGGTGTTGGGGGGAAAAGGAAAGCAAAATTACATGCTGTAATGGAAAAAAATAACATAAGTCTATCTTCAGCCCTAAGTTGATGGCATCAACATCTTCTTCTATGTCTTTTTCTTAGGGGACAGAACTAAACACTGTTTTGGAGATGCCCTGTCCCTGGATGTATTTACGGGGGCCCGTGAATGGCTCTGCACTAGTGGCATATAAAGCCACAGATGTTCACATTTCAAATGTTAAATAGGATAAGATAGGGCTTGTATAGATATACCACATATACAAGTTTTCCCATAAAGTTCTAATCTTACTACATGCGTCTCTAATGCTTTATTTCTTTTAATTAGAGTATGTCTTCCAAGTAGAGGGGAGAATCTCTCTCTCTTTTTAAAAAACTAAACTACCCCCTCCACATTTAGGTTAGTGCACAAAGAATTTCTAATCAAATGTGAGAATTTTGTGGGGGTGAAGTGTGGTTTGGGTGTGGGTGGGTTTTCACACAGTTCCCAAAATATCTTTTGAATCATTGCTTCCCGAACCGCATTGTTTAATAAATACACCTGAGACCTTTTCATGCTCCAAAGCAGTGTATTACAATTTTTAACTTTAAATTTAGCAACAGATTCAAATATTTTTAAAGATTAACATATTTCGCATGGGGGGGAGGTTCTATGACATTAAAAGAAAAAGTGTGCAATTAATTATCCAGAAAGGTAACAAAATTGTTCAACGCACACAGATGTTGAGCTGTACTAAAAGGACAATTATTTTGCCCAAAATCATTGCCAAATTAAAGTTCCTATTTGGAAACTTTCACACACTTGTGTCTGGTGCAGCTGCAGCTGTTTAATAGCACATACATTTTATTTTTCCCTTTCTTATTGTTATTCAAATGACACTAAAGTGCAATTACAGCAGAATGATAATGACTGGCCTGCTAAAAGTTAAAATCACAACCTCCCCCCCCCCAAACACCCCTTTTAATTGAATTCAGTAAAGTATTAGAATGATAAAACAGATATATGTTTGTACACACAAAAATGTTCTGTCATGTTATACACATATATGATAAGCCTTCCAAATCTGCAAATATCTGCCTTATATACATGGCTATCTACAGATGCGGATACCCTTGGACTATTTTTGCAGGTGGTGGATTGGTTGAGGATTTCCAAAGTGGGGAAGCAGCTGACCATAGTTCTTAGCCTTTGAGGCTGCTTCCCTGCCTTTGAGATCTTGGGGTGGGGGCTGGCCCCCGATCAGCTGCTCAATGGCTACATCCCAAAGGCTGTCAATCAGCTATTCCACACCTCCCTCCCTGTAGACCACCAATCAGCTGTTTGGTGCCTTCCCCTCCCCTCTGGCCCCCCAATCAGCTGTTCCATTGGGGCCCCACCAATCAGCTGTTCAGCACCTCCCTGGAGCTACTAGCAGCTGCAACAGGGCTGACCTCCAAACATCTGACTGGGAGGGGCCCAGAGCTGCAGGTGCCAGGTGGGTGAAGATGCCTTAGAAGAGACAGATGCAGATAGCAGATCAGACATAAACTGATTCTCGCATATGCGGGTTGGATGCAGATCCACGTTTTTATATCCACACAGGGATCTCCATGTATGTATGTACAATACAACATACACTGGGGACAATATTACTACTACATATACACTGGGGCAGTTTACAAACTTTGATGCCTAAATTTAGACATCTGAAAAAGGCCCTGATTTTCCAAGATGCTGATCAGACACAGATCCTTTTGAGTAAATGGCAAATGCAGATGCGCAGCACCGTGCCTCAGAAAATAAGCCCAATTTGATTTGCCTCACTTTAGAAATCAATTCACTCAAGAGTGCAAAGACTTAAGCAGCTGAGTAATTTCACACACATAACTAGTCCTAGCGGACTTGATTCTCTCTTATGAAAAGGTCCCTTTACACTGCCATGGCCGTGTAAATATGTAAATTATACCAAGAATATATTAGTGTGTAAATGAGTTGACTTCAGTGTAAATATTTACTAGCATACTACCAAAACAAACATGGAATCTTGTGGCACTTTTAAAGACTAACACATTTATTTGTCATGTGTTTGTCTTTAAAAGCACCACCAAAATCCATGTTTGTTTTGCTGAACTAGACTGATGTGGCTACCCCTTTGGAAGCATACAATCAGTCATCCTTAAATGTTAAGTTTCAAAATGTTGTCCTGTACACTCTAAACAAGTTAAAATAGTACTACAGATCATAAAACTAATGGATTTATGAGACTTTCAACCATGTGTTGATATCAACATAAGAATATTTCTGTAGAATTTTTAACAGTTTGAAATGATGACATATTCATCTCTCCCATAGAAATGTTTCACATTTATGGTTTTCAGCTTTGTTATTACCAGCTGTTACCAGCTTTGGTAAATAGAAATGGAATACTCATGTATGACTTCAGTATTAAAAATTTTCATGATGATGTTATGCTTTAAACTGTAACATCTCACTATAAAAAAGCAAAACTGAAAAAGCAAGAGATAGATAATTACCTATATTCTTAAATTTAGGAAGTAAAATGATCCCTTTAAAGGAAGGTATTTTCCCTAGGGGCAATAATTTTCAAACAATTATATAAGAGATGGAAGAAGGGGTTTTAAGTTCAAATTCAAATACTGTAATACAAGTACAAAAATTTGGATCTATTTAAATTTAGTCGATTCAGCTATTTTCGTTATGTTATATGCAACAGGCCTAGAAGAGAGACAGACTCGGCTGTTGCATCTGAGAGATACCTACACATTCCCATCTTATTTACAAGACTTTCTAAGATTACCCAGACATTTATTATTAATTGCAAACCGAGGACACAATCATGCAAATACTTATACACAAGTTGGCCCATTGAACACAAGAGTGCTGCTCCCTTGCCCGTATATAAACATCAGGGCCATAGTCTGAAGCATAACAAATCAACTCCCATCCCCCACTCATCCCCAATAACAAGCTTTTCAGCTCATCCACCTATGTTTTAAAATACAGTAATCCTAAACAGATATTTCTGATTTTCTTTTCAGTACAACGTGGGGATTCCACTACACCATCAACTCTTTTATGGCAGGGTTACAAGCTATCGATGTATTTCCATTCCTATGGTTCTGCTTCCCAACTTAGGCTGAGATACATTCTCCTTAGTTTTAAAGCTTTACAACATAAAACAATCCTATATTAGTGAGCTTAATTTGAGCATCTTTCCAGTCCTTCAGTAAACAAGATTAACCAGAGATCAGATTACAAACACAGTAACACAGTGTCATATTAGATCAGAACATGGGTCAGTCCAGTCCACATCCTGATTCTGGAAGTGGCCAAACACATTATGTTTCAGAGGTAAGGGAACTCTAATATTCTCAATGGAAGAAAAAAAATCACTCCTGACCCACAGAGTCAGGCTCACCCCATGAAGCCTGGGGGTTTTGTTGATCCTATTATATTAGTTTGTATAGTTACTATGTTAGCAGTCATTAAACTATGCAACTCTTTTTATCTGGGCACCTGTGAGCCAGCCAGATTGTAACTACCATGTATGGACGCCCCTATTTCAAGGCCAATATTAATGCTTGTTAGTTGAAACAGATACTCACCTTGCAGTAACTGGCTGTTCTAGAGTTGTTGTCCATACATATTCCATTCTGGGCACGTATAGGTTCTATTTGCTCAAACTCAGATGATTTTGACCTGCAGTGTCTCTTGGTACCATACTTGCACTCAGAGTGTCCTCAGGCCTCCCCATGCCTCAGGCAATCCTAAACATCCCTCAGTTCCTTCATTAACACAGAACCCAGGTATGAAAGGATTCCATAGTAGCGGGAAAGGAGAGTGGATCATTGACTATATATATGGACAACCCATCTTGAAGAAACACAGTTACTACAAGATAAGCAATTGTTTCTTTGAATTCCAGAGGGGTAGCTGTATTAGTCTGTGTACAGAAAAAACAAAAGTCCAGTGGCACCTTTAAAACTAACAAATTTCGTCGGGCATAAGCTACTGTGGGCTGCAACCCACTTTGTCAGATGCAATTTCTTTGAATGTTTGCTTACACACATACCATTCACTCTTGGTGACTCATAAACAGAGAGAGAGATCACAGGAGGCGAGTACTTAGATTGTAGAACAGCTTTGCTCAAATGAGCATCAGATTTTGCTGCCTCTGTTAGAGTGGTGGGTGAGGTTTCGTAGCCTGCATTGTGCAGCAGGTCATACTAGATGATCACATTGGTCCCTTCAGACATTAAAATCTATGAGCATTGGGTAAAATATACTGAACCCCATGTGCTGCTCAATACATTTCTAAGATTCAAACACGTCTCACAGAACCTGTAGAAGCAGCTTGAGCCCTGGTGGAGTGGCCTGTAGCTTTCAATGCTGGGCACAGACTAGCTATCTTAAAATGCTAGTAATATGTAGCTATAGCATGACCCTTCCCCGATCTGGATGTGCTACAAATAACATAGAGGACACCCTGAAAATCTCAGCTCTATCTAGATAGAAGGATAACACCCTAAACACATCAAAGGTAAGAAATTTAGCTTCCCCTCTGTTGGAGTTATGCTTGGGAAAGAAGACAGGGAAGTGTATTATTTGGTTGAGCTGTATATTAGAGTCAAATTTTGGCAACAGCTTATGGTGAGGATTCAAGGTCACACTGTTTCTACGATATACAGCTTATGGAACTCCCAACATGAGTGCCTGTATTTTTCTTCCCTTTCTAGCAAATGCTGTTTTGATGATAGGTAGAAAAGGGAACATAAAGCTTTGGACTCAAAGGCTATGTCTATACTTGCAAGTTAGGTCGACTGAAGGAGGTTTAAGTTGACCTAACTTAGTCCCCATCCACACCAGGCTTTCATTAAGTCGACTTAAGAAATTCCTTAAGTCAACTTAATGAAAGCTTAAGTCGACTTAATAAGACCTGCCAGGTAGGTCGACCTAACCCTTCTTTAGGTCAACCTAAGCACAATGTGGACACTTAGGTCCGCTTTTTTAAGTCGACCTAAGGGCAGTTAGGTCGACTTAACAAAGTGGACTAAGTCCACGTCCATGGAAACCACTTTGTTAAGTCGACTTAACAAGGTCGACTTTAAGTCGACTTAACAAAGTCAATCTAACTTTTTATAGTGTAGATATAGGCAAAAAGTGGACCCACCAATCCTGTCGGCCTTAGACTGACATTGCAGGAAGAAGGAGGCATTCCGATTGGAGCCTACACCTTCATGAGGCCTTTCAGCATTCTAGCTACCTTAGGGTGGTGATTCTGAATTCCTGAAGGACAAGTAGTCATCAGCATATCAGATTGCTAAACCTCAGTGGGAGATAATTGATGTTGCTGGGTCCACATAGTAAATCTCTTCGTCTTGTTTAGCAGAGTCCTTTCTAAATGAAGATACACATATTCTGCACCTCTGGAGAGTACATGCTAATGGATAAGAAATCAGATTGGATGTCAGTGTCCCTTTTCTGGATCTGAGGCCTAGCATAGTAACAGTGTGCCCAGCCTAGACTCCTCAGAAAGACAGGGATCAAAATGTGTTGTTTACACCTCCCTGCAGCTATCTAAGCCCCAGGAAAAGAAAGACTACTTAGTCCTCCTCTCCCGGTGAAGCAGTTCTAGCTGGAGAGCCAGGTAAAAGCTCACTGTGAGCTCTAACTGATACCACTGATGAACTTGGTACAGAGCTGGAGGTAACTGTAGATACAATAGGAAATTTTACCAGCAGTAAGAGAGGTTACTTTGGTGTACCAGCAACATAAAGATTCTTGGTACTGAGAATGTTAGACTGGGGAGATGAATGGAAGGCACTGGTACTGAAGACATTGATATCTTCCATACTAAAGTGTTGGTACTGGATGATACATGAAGCTTTGAATGAGCTGATACTGGAGCATGGTGATGGGTTCTTGTGTGGGTGCCAGAAGGACCCTTGTTGGGCTTTGAGCTACCCTCTTCTGTGGCAGAGGAAGAGAGTTTGTCTCCTAGAGTTAGGACACAGCAAAGGTGACCTGCATCTACTTGTCTGACAGGAGCGGTACAGGTTGAAGAGGAGGATTTCTCAGGCAGATTACCCTTAGATCTACAAGATGACAGGAATGCTTTTTTAAAGGATCTGAAGAAGGGAATATTGATGTCTCCAGAAGAAACAATTTTAAGGGAGTGTCTCTTACTTCCTGTGTTCTCTTTGAGAACAACTTCCAAATGGCACATTCTCTCAAGTATGAGCCCCTCACTAAGTAAAATAAATATCATATGTGCCCATCATCTAGACTAGGGGCATTTCTGCCTCATGAGAAGGCCAGTTTTTCAATGTTGCAGACTTGTGTTCTGCCATAAGAGCTCAATGTGCTACCAAGGAAGTCTCATCTAAATAAATAAATAAATAAAGGAAACTGCGAAACACACTGTGACTAAAGACTAATTAGTAATTAAGCAACTATCAAAAGCTATTTACTACTATTTGCACAAGAAAAGAAAATTGCACAGTGAACAAGAAACACACGGCTTATGTTCTGACTCTGAGGAACAATTAGAAGGAACTCAAGGAAGGTTGGGGTCATTGTGCGCACGGTACCCTTGGTTGGGAGACTCATGGATACTCAGGGTGCAGGAGTGGCTCTAATTTAAACTTTGGCTGGGGTGGATTACTGTGCGGGCCTACAGGGAACAGGCCTACAAAGTAACAAAATCTGCCCACACATGGCTCTGAGCACTACACCGACATCTTGCTGCTACTTTCCAGGAGTGGGGCCCTGGAGAAGGTGCATTCAGTGGAGTTCGGGCTGCTTCGCCTCCCTCCTCCCACTCAGCTCTGAACAGGCCCTCTCCAGGGACTGGGGAGAGGTGGCCTCCATTCAGCACTGAGAGGGACCGGGGGCAAAGCAGCCCAAATGGCATCTTTTCCCGGAAAGCAGAAGCCACATACCAGCCCACTCTCTGGGGGCAGGAGTGCTGCTCTGCAGTGAAGGGAGGGTGGCGCAACCTCTGGGCCCATCCCCGTCCAGAGCCAGGGGACATGGCCACTCCACTGTGCCAACAGTCTGGCCTAGCGGTCACAGGGAGGGTGGGGGGACGGTGCTCCGAAAATGGGCAACCTGGGCCGGGCTCCACTAATCTGGTCCTGGTGCGTGGGTGGTCTTGTGCCCCCCTGCAGCCCAGTGCCTGGGGGCCTGGCCCTCCCCCACCCCTTGGCTCCATTCACTATTGATCCAGTGGCCCCCCCACATCTGGGGGCCCTCTGCTCTACCAGCTCTGTGGAGGGGGGCCTCCCTGACCTGGAGACCGGGCTCCACACTTCTGCCCCGTCCCTGGGAGCAGGGTGAGTTGGCCTAGAGGCCAGGCTCCATGCTCCCGTCCCGTCACTCAGAGAAGGGCACCGAGGGGCCACCGGTGGGGGCCAGGCTCCAGGTGGGGGAAAACGGGGGCAGGATGCCAGGCCAGATATGGGCCCAGTCCCCTTAATCCTCCTCTGCTACTGTCCATAAGTATCTGAACTTCAGTGCATGGGGTACATGTACACTAAAAGCGGAATATCCATAGATAAGCAATTGAAGAAACATACAGTTTTGAGGATCAAATACATACTAAAATGTGACAGTACAATATACTATGGCCCATACAGAAAAATCTCTTTTTGCTAAAAATATATATTAAAACAACAATAAAATTGGGAGGTTGGGGAAGAGCTTAAGGGAAAAACAACAGAAAGCAGTGAACAGAATAGATATGGTTTTCTGAGAACTGGGTGGTATCTTCATTTAACAAGTTTTCTCCTATTTCTGCAGCTTTGAAATGATTGAAAACATGGAGAAAGCCTAAGTAATTATGCAGGGCTGTATAAGAGTGCCTAGATCTGTAGGACCTCTTCTGAAAACCTTAGGAAGGAACTGAATGGCACAAATGATTCTCTCTCTTTGTAACATCCAAATAAGTATACACGTTATGAATGCAATGGGTATAATTTTCAAAACTGCCAAGTGGTTTGGAACTGAAGGTTCATTTTCAAAAGTGACTGAGGTACTTAAAAGCATAATCTCACTGACGGTGGGATTTAGGAACTTTTGAAAATTTAACTCACTATTTATTACTATCACAAAGGTCAATTTCTTTCTGTCTGTTTTTATTATCTGTGCTGGACCACAAATAAAGCTACACACTAAAAAATCAACAAACAAACAAACCAACACGTGTCAGAATTTCAATTCCTTTTTAAAAGCCCAGTGCCAGAACACTGATGGAAAGCATGCAGGTAGAACAGAAAATAAAGGTAAATCTCAGATACTATACATAATATTAAAACTAAATTATACTAAAGTAAGATTACACTTAAAATTGACAAAAGCAAGAACATTCAGAGATTTTCCAGGCTATTTCAAACATACTTTGCTACCTTATACTTATATGTTGCCAGGCTTTCATATCAATATTGTATGGTAAAGGACACCCTGGGTAAAAGCCTCACCCCTTTGGAGTCAATGGGAGTTGTGCCATTGATTTCAGTTAAACCAGAATTTCACCCTACGTAAATACTTTGTGAGCAGGAAAAGCTCTTAATGTCCCTGTTTTCTCAGTTTTGTTGACCTAAAGAATCTGTTTGTGTTCTGCTGTGACATAAAAAAACATCCTCTCAAGCACAAGGCTCAAATAAAGTTAAAATTTGCTCCCATTCCCTTTTATCTTGATCTTTGCTCTTGTATTTGGAGAAAGACACTGGGGACAACATTTTTCACAAATTGCCATGTTCCTTCAGATCTGTGCAATAGTGCATCGGCTTTTCTCCTAAGGAAGCCTCAGTCCAAAGTCCTGAATTACCTACAGAAATAAACAGAGACCTGTGGCACTTTTAAAGACTAACAGATTTATTTATCACACAAGCTTTCGTGGGAGAAAATCCCACTTTGTCAGATGCTTTGACAATGGGAAATTTACAGAATGGGAGGAAATTACATGCAGGGAAGTGTATGAGATAGGATCAGGTCAGGCTGTAACAGCAAATTGGTCATCACCTACAATCCCCAAGTCAAACCTCTTCCGCACATCATCAAAGATCTACAGCCTATTCTACAAGACGACCCCTCACTCTCTCAAGCCTTGGGAGACAGACCTCTCCTCGCTTACAGACAGCCTCCCAACCTTAAATGGATACTCACCAGCAACTATAGATCAAACAACAGAAACATTAAAGCAGGAACATATCCCTGCAACAGCCCACGCTGCCAACTTTGTCCTCACGTCTACACAAAAGACACCATCACAGGACCAAATCAAGCCACCTACTCCATCAAGGGCTCATTCACCTGCTCATCCACCAATGTGATTTATGCCATGATGTGCCGGATCCAATAGGCAAACACTTCAATCTCCCTGCTCACTCCATCTACAACTTGTTTAGAACTGTGCTGAAACAGATGAATAACCAAATCACAGTTTGAAAGAGAAACTGCAGAACTCAAATTTATATGTAAATTCAACTCAGTTGCTTTAGGATTAAATAGGGATTATGGATTTTTTTCTCATTACAACAGGTGATTTGACCTCACCTTCCTCTATGTGCTGTTCCCCAGTGTTTGAATCCTAACATCTATTTTGATTTGCTGTTACAGTCGACCTGATCCTATGTCATACACTTCCCTGAATTTAATTTCCTCCCATTATGTAAGTTTCCCATCTTCAAAGGGTCTGACAACGTGAGATTTTCTCACACGAAAGCTCATGCGATAAATAAAACTGTCAGTCTTTAAAAGTGCCACAAGACTCTGTTGTTTTTCTGCAATAGACTAAGTCGGCTACCCCTTTGGACCTCTACAGAAATAAGTGTGCTATGGACCTAATTCACGGCTCATTTATGCCCACCCAGTGGAGGAGTGTGACACAGATTTTTATAACCTTGCAGCTAAATTCAATTCCTGTCTGTGCCACAGATTTCCTCTATCATTTTAGGAAAGTCATTTAGGCCTTGTCTACTCACAAACAAAACATTGCATTGGTTTAACTGAAGTTGGCTAATTGCTGAATTAATCAACAAGATAAACTAGATATACATTGATCTACAATGTGTCCACATATGGTTTTAAACTACACATGGTTTATTTAAATGGATTCCAAAAATGGAACTTGCAATTGGGCAACTCTTCTGTAAAGACAAGGACTTTGGGACTTACTTTGTTCCCACTGAAGTCAATGGCAAAGCTCCCACCGACTTCAGTCGACACTGCATATTTATACTGAAGACTACTTTACATGTCTACTCTGCAATTAAACATATGCAAATGGTCCATGTCAGTGGACTTGGGCTCGCTGGGCTCTGGCTACAGATCTGTGGTCCAGAGCCTGGGCTCCAGCACAGGCTACAACTTCTACACTGCAATTAACAGCCCCATAGTCCAAGGCTTGCAGGCCCAAGTCAGTTAACACAGGCTCACCCTGGGTTTTTAACTGCAGTGTAGACATATCCTATGTCTCCGTGACTCAACTCTCTCGCCTGTAAAGTGGACACAATATTTTCCTATCTCACAGTGGGGGTTATGAGGGTAAAGTCAAAATATTGGGAATACAGGAGTCACATATGTATGCATTCAGATAGTCTCTTTCATTTCCTTTTTACACATTACTGTGAGACAGCCACACCGGTTTGGGAAAATGGAAAAGGGCAAAATTGGGTGAAATTTGAGATACAAAATTTCAGTCTAAAATCAGGTTTTCCATTTATTCATGAAGTGGTGACAAACAGGGTTTATAATAGAACTATTGAGAGAAACTTTTAACAACTGCATCGATGTTCGTGAGCAACACTGTAACAGGTGTACCCAGTAATTATGCTGCTTAAGGACATACTGTAAATTACCACTGCGTTTAATTCCAGATTTCTTCACCAATTACACATACTGTAAAGCCAGGGCCGGATTAACTGGCCCAGGGTCCCAGGCTGCCCCCCATCGCGAGGCCCTCCTGCCTCCCCCCTGGTGGAGCAAACAGGCATTGGCCCACCCCACCCAGGAGTGGAATGGAGTGCAGAGCCTGGCCTCTGGCTCCAGGGCCTCACTTCCCTGCCAGCACTGAGCCGGATGGGGTGCCGGATTATTGCAGAGGCTGTAACCCAGGTCTCCCTTTTAGCAGCCCTTAAACCCCTACAGCCCCTGTGATAATCTAGTCCTGTGTATAGCACAAGATTCAATGTAATCTTTATAAATGGTAAGTTTAAGGTATTTATAGTAGCATAACACCAACCCCTCATAAAAGTGGATGAATTTTTAACTTTGTATTTGTGACAAATTTTTAAGATCTTAGAAATCTAGGCAGGATATATTGTTCCTTTTTTTTTTTTAAAGGAAAATCCTCTAAATCCTCGAAAAACAGCAACTATTTTAATACAACTAAGGGGCTTGTAAAATCTTTTACTGCAATAGGGATTATAAAAATACTATTCTATGCATTTTAATGCTACCATCACTGTAGCAGAACAGTATTTTCCCACTGTTGCTCTGCATTGTTGTTTCAACCACAGAAGACAGATGAAAAAAGTACTGAATCTTAGCCAAAAGCTGAGTATGCCATTATCTCCTTTTGCACAGCTGCACAGATGTATCCAACACTAGAGTGCTGCTTTCTGCCATTTTGTTTAAGACTACAAAAATATCCTAAAGGCACATGCAACCTGGAACTTTACTCAGATGCATGAAACTAAATTTCTTTGCAAGATATATGACTACTTTATAATGCCACATTACCATACTTGCAGTTAGTAATGGATGGCTGAACTCTGAAATATTGTTGCTAGTTTTTGTTCTCTGTTTATTCCAGTTAGTTTAGCCAATCCCTGAAATCATTAATCTTCAATTTTAATTTTTTTTCAAACAAAATGAATAGATGAATAAAAATGGATATAAATTCAGGCTACATTTGTAATAATATTTGTAGTTTTCTGCATAACTATCTACATAATGTCATAATGAAGATTTTTACCATAATGGAATTAATAATCTACTACTGTTCTCCCTACAATATTGGTCAGTATCAGAGATTTTCAAATTGAAATAATATTAAAATATTCAGTGCATTTTTAATAAGTAAAAAAATTGTCACTAGTAAAACCGTCTACTTTAATTCACCAAAAACTGCACTATCCTGAGTTTTTACGAGTTTATTCTTCCTGGTGTTTTTAATGTAAATACAGCTAGTGGATTAGGCATAGGACAAGGAGTTGGGAGATACGACTTCTATTCCCATCTCTGTTTCTGACTCACTGTGTTGCCTGGGCAAGTCCATTAACCAGTCTGTTTCAGTTTCCCCATCTGTAAAATAAGGTAATAATAGTTATCTAACTACTTCACTGGGTGGGTAGTTACTTAGCATATGTCAAGTGCTATATGAGTGCTATGTACTGCTATTAAAAAGGTTAGGAGAAATCAATATACAGTGGATGCTGGGTATTAGCAATCCTCATCAACAACATGTTCCCAAGGCCCAAACCCAGCCTGCTGACTTCTGTGTTGACAGAATTTGTACATTAGGAACTGGCATGCCACTTACTGATAACTTTATTAGAAGAGAGATTTCACTTGTAATGAAATTGCTGGCTCTGAATCAAGCTATGACATGAATATGCATGCACATCTCCAGGATTACAGAGCACAGACTATTGCTGTACATGCTTTAGGCTTAAGAGCAGTCAGAAAGCTAATGGATATGTTAAAAACCATTAGGAAAGGGATAGAAAATATGATGCTGCTGTAGGAATCCAAGGTACACCCACAAAAAGAATGAGGCCACTGATCTTAAAAAAGAGAACTAAGAAGGCTGTGACAGACATCTATAAAATGATGACTGCTGTGGAGTAAGTGTATAGGGAAGTGTTATTTACCCCTTCACATAACACAAAACCCAAGCATCACTGAATTAAATTAATAGATATTAGGTTTAAAACAAAGAAAAGAAAGTACTTTACACAAGACAGTCAACCTGTGGAACACATTGCCAGGGAATGTTGTGAAGGCCAAAAGCATAACTGGGCTTGGAAAAAAATTAGATAAATTCATGGAGAATAAGATGCAATACCATGTAACACCATGCTCCATCTAGGTATCCCCTAAGCCACCGTCTGCTAAAAGCTGGGACTGTATAACACAGTGTGGATCACTTGATAATTGCGCTGTTCTGTTCATACCCTCTGAAGCATCTGGGGAGCATGATCATTTTTGTGTTCTTATGCATGTGCTTCAGGCTGCATTTATAATACACTGAAGACTGTGCTGCACCCCTGTGCATCTTTCATGTTATGCTGCATCTTCCAAACATGTGGACCTGTCTCTTGCCAATATAATTCAGGCTCTGGTTCCTATGTGAGCCCGGTGTTAAATACAAATAGCTGAGAACTTTGGTGTCTCAAAATCCATTCTTCTGCACATTCTAAAGATGACATTTTTAATGAGTACAAGATCAGCACAGCTGGAGGCTGCAACCATCAATGTGATTACAAGAACATGGACAAGAGTGAAGCTCTCTCGGGGCTCTGGTTTCAATATAAACTTGGCCAAAGTGGTCTTCTCTCTAGGCCTACACTGAAACAAAGAGTGACTCACAGCTGGCAATAGAGCAGTGGAAAAAGTTCAGTCCTTCAGACACTGGCTTAGTCTATGGAATCCGATGCAACATGGTTCAGTGTATGGAACACAGCGAGAAACAAGATGCTGACTTTCTGACAGAGGGTGAATGGAAGTCGGACACCCTACCTAATGTTCTGGATGAGTTCCATCTGTGTGACATCTCCAGTGCTGACAAGACTCCTCGAACCTAGTGGGCCTTTCTGGACAGAGGCCTTGATATGCCAAAGAGAGAATTTCAGGAGATCAAAAAAGCTATGGACCGCAATACATTGTTATATTGTGCAAAAATGGATGGGATGGAGAAATGGCTTCTTATAGTTATCTGAAAGAACAATAGCCCTTACTCTTCTCCTAAAGAAGACTCAAAACTGCCTTTGATCTATAGGAACTCTGCTAATACCTGGGTGACTAGTCACTGTTTCAAGAATGGCACAAGAATTGGAACAGGAAGTTGCACCTACGAGGCAATGACACATGGCTGTTGATTGACAAATGGCCAGCCCATTCATTCAAATCAGAGCGGTTACACACTGTGTTGAAATTTTTGCCTCCCAACACAATCTCAGTCATGCAGTTGATGTACATGGGTGTCATCAAAAACTTCAAAGGCCACCATTGTGCTCATATGAATATGTGTATCATTGCTTCTCTTGATGCGGCGTGCTGGATGTTGCAAAATTCACAACACTCCTTGATGAACTTCATCTTGCCAAGGAGTCTTGGGGCACTGTTCTCCCACAGACTGTAAATTGCTTCAAAAAGGGAGGGATTATTCTAACACAGATGGTGCTGGGCTGGTGGATAATCTGACAACAGAGGGATTTGAGGTCATTGTTCAGTTTGATGACCATGTGGAGACAGCAGAGGAACTCACCGATGTGAAACTTTCTGATAGTTACAGCTGCTGATCACCCCTGTGTGGAAGAGCCACATGAATACAGTGCATCAGCTGAGAAACCCCCAAGTGCCTTTGCTTCAAGAACAGTTTCATGCTAAGGATATTTTCTGCAAGATGTGCCAGAATTATGGCTTTCAATTTGACTACAAAACTAAGAAAAACTGATAGAGATTTACAGCTGGAGGTGCTCTGCTAGTTGGAAGGTCAACAGTAGTATATCGCTGTATAACTGTAGTGCTATACACTCCCTTTTCATTTTACACACACTTCATGGAAGCAGCTGATGGATAGGGCAGATGAGGTCAGAATGTGAACAGTATTTACCATATTTCAGCAATTATACAGGTAAATTTACAGTATTAAAGAAAACTATTGTAAATTTGGATTTTTCATTTTTTTTTTAACACTGTCGCTAACAAAAATGTAATACATAAACCTATTTCGATTCCAAGCTTCCATGAATACAGTGTATTGTTGTTCCACATTGGTCCAAGTATACGTACACTCAAATTGGGGACCTTTTGCTTATTGGCAACTTTTGGATAATGGCAAGATTTTGCTGAGAACAAAGAAGTTGCTAATAATTGGCATCCACTGTATTGTGTTGTATCTGGTAAGTCAAAGAGTACCTGCTTGAATGATTGCTAATTTGTTGTGAGAAGGCCGCTATATTTTAAAGATAAGAGTGGAACAAGAAAACTCCAATGAGCTGAGAAGACCCTGTACAATAATTTTTTAACGTTTACACAAGAAATCCTTATTCCAAGTACTAGCAGTTTGCGTTTCCACGGCATAGTAACTTTTTAAGAGAGCAGAGGCGTAGTAAGCCAGGGCCCACCCACTTGGCCCTGCAGCCCACCCACGTTAGCCCCTGGCAGCAGTGTGGAATTTGCTGCAGCAGCCGTGGGGCCACCCAGCAGCCAGCGGCCATGAGTGGGGCAGAGGTGCTGATGCAGACACCTCTACTCCACTTGCAGCTATGGGGCCCAGAGGCCGCAGCCATGAGTGGAGCAGAAGTGCTGGTGCTAGCGCCTCTGCTCCACTCACAGTCGCAGCCCCGCAGCTGCGAGCGAAGTTCACGCCACTGTCGGCCCGGGCGCATGGCTCTACCGCTCCCTGAGGGGCAGCTTTCACACACTATCCTCTTGGCACATCTTATCCTGAGCCAGGGGATGGGTGGGAGGGAAAGTGTACCTCTAAGGGAAATAGGGCTGAGCTCGATCTTATTTGCCCATACTGCCCTTAAGCCTCTTTGCAGAATCTGCCGATTTGCTGTGAGCTCATGGTGAGTTTGTAATATAGCAGCTAGTAATGAGGGTCACTCAACTTATCTCGTACAGAAACCACTAAATATCCATTAGACGGGGACAACTTTTAATCCCTCTTGAAGTGGATTGGGTTCAAACTGGTGAAAGCAATTGTAGCTCATTAGAAATCTCATGCTATAATCAGTTCCAAATAAATGTCAAATATTAGGGGGTTCAGTGTATATTACACATGTGGCAAGCCCAAAAATAGAACCCAGGATCTTATATCCTGTTTCTAGCCCCTTGATTGTACTCATGCACTATATATTTTATGTAAAAAAAATACATAGATTGTTTTATTTTACAGGAGAGAATGGTAAGGGGACGGTAGCCATCACAGAATACTTTTCTATTTCATTTAACACACTTTTTCTTTAACTCTAACAAGGAAAAAATCCCTTTAAGAGATGCCACAGTTATTTGTATGCCTGTAGAAGACATAAGAAGTCATGTGGCACGGTCATCATGAGACACATGGTATAATGGTGGTTGATCCGCTAAGTACTGGTTTTATTCATGTTTTAAATATTTTGTGGATTGTTTATTATAAACCCATCAGCAGCAGAACTTGAGCACATTTTAAATAATTAGTTTATTAATTAATCATATGCATGCAATATAAAGTCAAATATTACCCACTTCGGTACCCATGCTTCACCAAAACTCCCCAATTAAATAACCATAAATTCCCATGCCCCAAGGGCATCCCCCTCTCAAGATTAAATAGACTGGTCTTGCACGTCGTGTTAAAGGTAACCATACACAAGCTTTGGAAAACTACAAAAGGAAGAAAATTCCAAATTAATTAATAATATATTTACTTCTATCTGTAAGGAAAAAATTGACTCAGTACTTGCAAATTGACCATAACTAGTCTATATAAAAATGTGTTATTCTTACCCTTGTCTTCCTTCTCATCCTCTCTCTTATTTATTTAACACTTATTGCCTCTAGTCTTAAACTAAAGCCCCGACTCTTCAAACACGTATGACACATTTAAGTTTTCATATGAGTTGTTCAATGGAAGTTATGGAAGTATTCATTTATATCAAGTTCAGCACGAGCAAGGTGTAATGATTTAAATCAGAGAACTTTAAATCACCTATTTTAATCATGATTTAAATCCGCAATTTGTACTTTTTAGTTATTTTCCTAAAGAAAAGCTGATTCTCATTGATTGGGACCTATTACAACTTGGTTAAAAGTAAATATAATCCTCACACTAAATTTGGTGCTTCTTTTTGCTAACCCAGAGGATATACTATATCTGTATACCTTTATTTAAAGAACTGTATCGCTTAACTTTAAATTTATTTAGATTCTTAAATTTTTACAAGCTGTATTTGGACAGAATTTAAATTCAACTTTAAATGAACAAAGTCAGCATTTTTTTATTTTAATAAATAAGACTACTTTAAAGGTACTAGATGCATAAGCAAAAAAAAGTTAATCAACAAATTTGTCAAAACTTGTTTTGAATTTAAAATTAATTAACATTAAACAAGAAGCATTAACAGTAATTAGTGAATTGAACTGATTGTTTCTGATCATTATGTCTTTCAGGATATTAGAATTGGTAGATCTCATCCCCTGATACCACATTTTTATTTACAATTTGGAAGAGGAAAGCAAGCTTTCTGCTTTTTCATCTCCCAATTGGTTTCTTAACTTTCAATGAAATAGACAGACATTGAACTGAACTAGATAAATAAAATGAAATTAAGAAAATATTCTCTGCACCTGTAGAAGAGGCTACTACTATCAAAAGCTCATTTGGCACTTCAACAAACTTTGGTTCCAGGTACTTAGCTAATGAATCAAGCCCCTAATGAACTGGTGGAATTTTCTTTAAAACCTGGCAACAAACATAAAATGATTAGTTTTTTAATTTAATTTTAATATATAATAAGAAGTTTGGAACTTAATGTAAGTTCACAACATAGATATTTTCAAGGAAAATCTCTTACTACTATATATGTATTATATTTATATTCTTTATCATGTCAGTATTCTCCTCTTTAGTAGAGATTTTTCTACACTATATAAGAGTGAAAACCAAAGTCAGGTTCACAGAGGAAAATACTGATTTCCACAGTGAAATAATTCTGTTTATTGTCAGGTTTTCCCCACGAACGGGTCTCTAGTTATGCATGTTCAAATGCCTGCACTCAGTGAATTACATCAAAATTTCCATTCAGATATCTACAGAATATGTTCATGGGTTACTTGAAACAATATTCCATCTACTTAAATGGTCTCTGATGTGCTTTTACAGCTGTAGGTTAAAACAAATATTAACATTAAACAAATAGTTCAAATTACAAAAGGAAACTTAAATAAAACCTCCCACACCTTTGTTCTCACTTCTGTGGGTAGGCCAGCTTTTATTCTAATACATGTTCTATTTTCTGGTTATCCCCTCTGCATTAATTGAAAATGATATTACTCCATTTTAGTGAGAGAGTTTTTATCTGTATGATTGAAAATCTGCTGCAAAATCTATCAATTGCCACAAAACTGTGAACCAGAATATAAACTTTCCCTTAAGGTAAAAATAGGTTTCTAACCCTAAACTCAAGAATTTTAACTATTTTGCTGCTGATCCTTTTAGCAACAACCTACAGCTAATTCATGGCTGATTTGAGATCCTTATATGAAACCTTAAAACCTTTAATAACTTTGGGCCTGGCCCCATCAGAGACCAACTTTATCTTCATGACCAATGAAGACAGCAGCACTGCTCTGAGATACTGTAGCTAGCAGTACACTCACCAAAGGTTGCAAATGACTTAGACATGATGTTCTTGGTCTATGCTCATGGTCTATGGGAAAGGCTGACTGGAAGAGATAGGAATGACCCCCAAGCCACCACTGTTTTGGGAGCATGTAGTAATACTTACCTTTTTGCAGAAATCTACCTGAAATAAGGATAAGCAATTACACTAACAGAGAGGGAGAGAGGAAGAAAAGTCTAAGCAAAAAGAAAGAAAAGCATAGCCTGCGGAATCTTAATTACTGTATTGGGTGTTCAGGCATTAATGTGATCTGCGTCCACCTTAGACAGAATCAATCCATGTTCATCAAGGTACAGTTGAAGTAGACTGGGACACAGGGTTAAGACTGGGGCTGAAGCCAAGTGGCCATGCTTGATGCACAGGTCTCACTGAGATACCAATGAGAGGTTATTCTCCAAAGAGAGAACAAGGTTGAATACCCCAGAATGCAGACAAGGCAGGTCTACGTAGGTAGCGGGCAGACCAAACAATACGGTTGGCTGAAGAGGGTTCAAGCAGGTCAGAAGACTTAGTTGTGTGAGCAGGAGTTTGGTCCCAAGGAGGCAGGGGACCCAGCAGCCACAAACTCAAGGCTAGGTGCTCAGATACTTAGAGTGACAAAAAGAAAAAAAAATATTGAGATGTATCCAATCAGCAGTCTGTTGTTGCTAGTCATCTGATCTGTGCAGTCAACAGGTGTCTACCCTTTTTGGAGGACATAAGCTGCAGTTTACAGTTTTGAGCTTCTAATTCTTGGGAATTCAGATCTAAGAATTCTTAGATCTAAGAATTGAGATCTAAGATCTAGGTTCAGATCTAAGAATTCAGATCTAAGTTCAGTCTCTAATCACCCTTGGCAACTACTGTCTTCATTTACACCTATGCAAAGTATACCTAGAATACAACTGTTCTGAGCTGGATAGGTATTACACCCCTTTTCCACAAGTCTGAATTACAAGACAGTGGAGAAATAACCTTGCGTTATTTTGATTTGGGGTTTTAGTTCAAGCTGCCTTCCAGTAATCTTTTTTTCTTTCTCTCTCTCTCTCTCTCACTCACACACACTTTTGTGGCCAGGAACAGAGCAGAGATTTGAATTGTTTACCAAAAGTGAAAGATTTCTGAATGAAGCAACCATTTCGCTAAAGGAATGTTATATGTTGAATCAGTCCACAGATAAAATCATTGGTGGGTGGCATGATTTTAGAAATTCAGGTTGTCTTCTGTGTAGGCTCTCAGCAACAGTCTTGAACTAAAGAGTGGACCTATTTTCAACCCCTTTGCCCATTTTTGAGACCAGCAATGAAGGAACTTTCTGACTTTACAAAGTGCCTTGGTCTCACCGCTCATTTCTAGAATGTTTACAGGTAACAGGGGTTCCAACCTCAATCAAGTATCCTGAACTGAGACCACTACTTTTTAGAAATATCTGTTTTGTTCTTATAATCTAAACCCTTTAAGAGATTACTGTCCTGAAAACATCAATTGAGGGATTTGGGTATATAAAGGACATTTGTATTTCTGGATTAACTAAAACTAAGCTCTTGTTGAAGGAGGAAATAAATCAGACCTTTGATACAGAGCCTGTCCTGCGAGACAATATGCAGACATAAAATTTATAGACAGAGTAGTGCTTGGGGATTGTCTCAGAATGAAATTCATTCCTGTACAGATGACTAAGCCCCATACACTTTTTAAATATCCTTAAGGCCTTGTACACACTACAAAGTTATTGCGCGATAAAGCCCTTTAATGCGCAATAACAAACAGAGCGTACACACACAACTTACAGTTATTCCGCGTTAAGTCCCTTCTTTTTGCGCAAAATGTAAACCACCTAAACGAGCGTGGTTGCTGCTAACGCGGAATAGTTGTTGCGCGATTGCCAGTGTGTGTACGCTTATCGCGCAATGTGAATATAACGGAAATGGCCCACAATTCAAATTCCATCCCTTCTGTACTTCCGCCTGTACTCTATCGTCGTGACGTCATTTTTCCCGACCTCCTCCTCTGTCCCGCGAATTTTTGAATTCACCACTCTCCCTTCTGCCTCGCTGTTCGGTGCTGCTGCCTCTGTGTGCTTCGCTCGCAATGTCGTCGCGCCGCAGCAAACGAGCTCCAGCCTGGACAGCAGCAGAGGTGATGGACTTGATCGGCATCTGGGGAGAGTCCGCCGTGCAGTCACAGTTACGTGGCAGCCGGAGGAATTTTGACATTTTCGGTCAAATATCCAAAGCCATGACCGAAAAGGGGTACGAGCGAGACACCCTGCAGTGCCGGGCAAAGGTGAAGGAGCTGCGGATAACATTTCACAGAGCCAGAGAGGCTAACCGGCGCTCTGGCTCCGCGCCAGCAACGTGCAAGTACTATAAGGAGCTGGAGGCGATCCTGGGCGGCGATCCCACAACCACCCCGAACTGCACGGTAGACACCTCGGAGACTGCACCCCAAACAGAGAAGGAAGCAGAAGGCGACGAGGCAATTGTGGACGAGGAATCAGAAGAAGAAGACTACGAGGACGGAGAGAACGGAGCCACTGACCCGGGGAGCCAGGAGTTATTTTCCACCCAGCCAGAAACAAGCTCCACTGATTCCTTCTCCACGCCTACCCAGGAATCATCAGAAGGCAGCTCTGGTAAGTCCCGTTCGCAATGTCCTCTATTCTAGGTGCTACAGCTCAGCGTAGACATGGTTTTTTTGCAAGGGGTTTTTGTTTTCGGTGTCCTCAGTTCTGTTCCTTACAGAACTGTAAAGGTGTTACTAGCATTACTTAAAAAGGTCATCGATGTATGCCTCGATTTCCAAGTAGTCGTTCCCTTTCAACTCACTGAACGCGTCATCCAAATATTTCCAGAGTCTTCTCTTGAGATTACATGGTAGAGCATTCCTTTGCACTCCACCATTCAGGGACACTCTTCCTTTCAGACTCGCAAGCACTCCTGCGGGCAACATTGCTGCGCACAGTCCTGCAGCGTAAGGTCCCGGCTTGAAGTCGGCAACATGAAGGAGATGCATTCTCGCTTGCAGAGGCACTCTAAGCAGTGTGAGATCTGCCTCTATTTCAGCCATCTCGGGCACGGGATCAGAACTTGGTGTGGCAATAGTCAACTCTCCGTTGTACTAGCTCTGCAACCCGTACCAAGCTTTGGGAAATCTGTTACCGCCCCCCCATAGGTCCCCTCTTGTGTATTGAAGGAATGTGTGGGGAGAACAACATCATTTGCTCCTGACCGTGGCGAGAACAATAGCGGCATTCTACATTTTTCATATCTGAACAGGAATGACCTTCGGTGGACAGTCTACAGCTGCAGCTGAGCGTCTGAGGAGGATAAGGCGGAGGCCTCGCAGGAGCAAGGAAGACGTCTTCCAGGAGCTCATGCAGTTCCATGAGGCTTCTGCGAGGGAGACAAGGCAATGGAGGAGGCAGTGCAGGCAGGACAGGAGACAGAGCAGTGCGAGGAGAGAGCAGCAGAAGGATGCCCTGATAGGCATCATGCAGGAGCAGACCAACCTCCTCAAGACCATGGTCGGTCTGCTACAGGCTCGCACCCCCCATCATCAGCCTCATATGCCTTTCAGTGCATCCACGCCACATTCCCCCCCCAGACAGTTTTTAGACCACCATGGACATCCATGGTGTAACCCTAACAGAACCCCTCCCCCAACATATGTAGTTGAGTCCCGCACCTACACCCACCTTTAGTCCCTACTCCCCTCAAACCCGAGTTTTGATCAATGTTAATTAAATAAAGTTGAATCCTTGTTAAACTTAATCAGACTTTCTTTATTTGTTTCATTAATTTTACATTAACGGTTTTTGATTCAATGAATGTTTACAGGGGAAAAACACAAAATTTCTAAAGCTTAATTTTTAACAGTTGAAACATATAGGAAATGGTTAGTAACTATATTCAAAGGTACAATTTTAACCAACAGTACTAAAATGGGTTTTTAACGCATCCCTTATGCGAACTGCCCTTAGCTGCGCCCCCCGGATACCCCTCGTGTCTGGTTGCTGGTAGGCATTTTCCAGACGTTGTGCCTCAGTGGTCCAAGAGTTCCTGAATCTCTCCCCCCGGCTTTCACATATATTGTGAAGAACACAGCAAGCCGAAATAACTAATGGGATCCTGTCCTCGTGGAGATCTAGCCTGCCATACAGCGCTCTCCAGCGCGCTTTTAAACGGCCAAAGGCACACTCCACAACCATTCTGCATCTACTTAACCGGTAATTGAAACGCTCCTTGTCAGGATCCAACTTCCCGGTGTACGGCTTCATGAGCCATGGCATCAGTGGGTAGGCGGGGTCCCCAAGTATCACCACTGGCATCTCTACACCGCCCACAATTATTTTCTCGTCTGGAAAAAATGTGCCAGCATGTAGCCTTCTGAATAGTCCAGAGTTTCTAAAGATGCGTGCATCGTGCACCTTTCCAGACCAGCCAGCATTAATGTCCATAAAGCGACCACGGTGGTCCACCAGTGCCTGTAGAACCATCGAAAAGTATCCTTTCCTGTTGATGTATTCAGAGGCAAGGTGGTCGGGAGCGAGAATAGGGATGTGAGTCCCATCTATTGCACCCCCACAGTTCGGGAAGCCCAACTCATTAAATCCTGCGATGATCTCCCTCACGTTTCCCGGGGTCACCATCCTCCTGAGCAGAATACGGTTGATGGCTCTGCATACTTGTGACAGTGCCACTCCAACGGTCGAGCGTCCAACCCCAAACTGGTTTGCGACCGAGCGGTAGCAGTCTGGAGTCGCCAGTTTCCAAAGTGCGATAGCCACACGCTTCTCCACGGTCATGGCGGGTCTCATCCTCGTGTCCTTGCATCGAAGGGCAGGGGCAAGCTCCTGGCATAGCTCCATAAATGTGGCTTTCCGCATTCTAAAGTTCTGTTGCCACTGATCATCATCCCACAGCTGAAGGACGATTCGTTCCCACCAGTCTGTGCTCGTCTGCCGGGACCAAACACGGCGGTTCAGGCTGTGTTGCTGGTCCGCGAAACTGATCAGAATGTCCGTTTGGTTTTCAATGCTGTCATCATCCGAGACCGAGTCATCCGTGTCATGCTCCGAATCATAGCCAAAGGCAAACCGCAACAGAATCTGGGCTGTGTTCACAATGCTGAAGGCAGCATTCAAGATCACAGCTGAATCCATGTCGATTCTGAAAAGGCAGTGCCGAGAAGAAGGTTGCTTCAATTTGAAATTCGCGCTCGTTGCTATTGGCAACCGCTGGGTAGCGTCAGTAGCGGAATGCACCACGGGAGATGATACTGGGGACTCTGGGATACGTACCCACAATCCCCTTCGCTTTCCTGGAGGACTGCGCTCAGAAGGGGGGGGGCTTTGTTCCGTTAGAGCAAGCATAGTGTGTACGCGATCTCGCGCAACAACAGCCACGGGAGAATTAATGCGGAAGAGGATTATTGCGCGTTAAAAATGGTAGTGTGTACATAGCCTAAGACACACTTTGGAGGACTTAAGCAGTACATTTGTACTGACCCTCTCCATAAAGCAGATGACTGCCAACCTCAGGGTGCATCTACACTAGTAAATAAAGTCAACTTAAGCATGCTTAAGTCGACTTAATTTACTCTGCGTCCACACTGGCATTTCCTTAAATCGACTTAAGCTGCTGCTTAAGTTGACTTAAGGAAATTCAAAGTCGACTTTATAAAACCTTGTATAAAGTCGACTTTGAAGCTTAAGTCGACTTTTTAAGACGACTTAAGCTGTGTGGACGCCCTAAGTTGACTTAGTCAACAGGGCACGGGGAAGGGAGCTTCCTTCTCGCCAGGACCGCTCAGGTCCCGGCAAGAAGGAAGCCCCGCAGTCCCTTCTCCCCGGGATCCACGCTCCAGCTGCCAAGCAGTCAGCAGCTGGAGCGCGAGGCTTCCTTCTCCCCGGAACCACGCTCCCCGGGTGAAGGAAGCCCTGCACTCCAGCTGCTGGCTGTTGAGCAGCTGGAGCGCGGGTCTCCCACTCTTCCTCCTGGCTGGGACCACTTGGGTCCCGACTAGAAAGGTTCCCTTCTGCCTGGGACCTGAGAAGTCCCGAGCAGAAGGGAGCCGAGTGGTCCGGGGCAGAAGGGAGCTCTATGCCACTCAGGGGCTTGCTGCCCCAGGGAGAGCTGTGCGGGGCTGGCTCTCCCTGGACCGAACTAGTCAACTTAGAGAGTCTAGTATAGACTCTCTAAGTTGAGTTAGTAAGGCCCACTTTAAGTCGAGTTAGGAGTCCTGTGTGGACTCTCTAAGTCAACTTAATAAGGTCGACTTAAAGTCAACTTATTTAAGTCAACCTAAATTCCCCAGTGTAGACGTAGCCTCAGAGAACACTTTCCGGGGGACAGAGCACACACACACACAGATGCCTCAATCTTGCAAACATTTATACATGTGCATAATTTAAGCACTCTCACTCATGCCATGCTTAAGGGCCATAGGGCATATATGACTGACTATATAAACACTCCTTATTACAGGTGCGGCTGGTAGCACTGCCTTTTGTTAAAATCACCATAGACTTCCCATAATAAGACCTTATTTTCAATTGCTTGCAATTTTTCCATACTTGAACTGTTGTGCTGTAATTTTCTATGCCATTTGTCTCTCAGGCTGATTCCCCCTTTCCCCCTCCCCTCAAAAAAAATCCTTCATCTAAGAGTTGAGCTGTTTCCAAGAATGAGGCTATGGAAAAATACATTGTTTTGCACCATTAAAAAACTCTGGCTACTTTGCCTTTGGGAAGCTCTTCCATCCCCATGCTTTGGAGAAGGATACGGAAATTTGGCAGAGACAAGACCTTTTCGTAAGGGACAGGTCTTTTGCTGTTCATATGAAAATCTTCCCAAATTTGACCAAGTCATAAGCCTCAGAAAAATTTCAGTTTGCACATAGGTCAGTGGAGATTTAAAATTTAGCAGCTAAAATCACTGAAGTTTCCATGCTCACTGAGCATGCTCCAGCTCTTCATGGCTCCTTTTGCTGACCAGACTGCACATCCACTATTCCACTCTTATCTCCTCCCCCCCTCCCCCGCCGCCCACACAGTTGCTACACATGACTGGACTGAGCATGCACTATCCCCACAGAACAATTCACCATGCTCTACCGTGGGCTACAAGAGCTCAGAGAGACTTTTATAAACTGAAAAAGAGTTAGGGGGTTAGGAAAAGAAAAGCCAGGAGGGAGGAAAAGCTGAGATAGTCTCATGAAAAGCACTATAAGGGCTCAGTTGTCAGTAATCGTGGATTCTTCATTTTCTGGATGTCTGATTTATCTCTCCGGGGTCTGATTTGCAGATAGGCTGAGCACTCACAGCTGCAACTGAAGTTAATGGGAGCTGTACTTTAAAAATACAATATACGAGTCATGCCAATTTTGATGATAGTTTGTACTGTTGGGTCTTTGTATGGCTCCATGCACCAGTTCCAGAAGAAGAACACTTACTGCACTGACTACAGAGCTATTTGTCTGGTTGGGTTGATTGAGGTGCATGCTGTTTCCATACCCGCTACCATGCTTCCAGCTGCGCAATGTGGTTCTTCTCAAAGTCATGGACATCCGGCCTTATGGCATAGTACCATGTGATGCACAACTCACCAGTTGCTTGAAAACTGAGTGAGAAGCATTTGTCTTGTGCAGATTTTGTTTTAGAGTATCTTTGAAGTGTTTCTTCTGCTCTCTACTCTTATGGTTACCAGACCTTAAATCATAATATAGAATTTGTTTTGATACACAGGTCACAGGCATACGAACTACATGTCCACTCCATTTTAGTTGGGTGCAAATCAAATGAGCCTTGATACCAACTAAATCAGCTTTTGCCAAGACTTCCATGTTGGACATCCAGTCCTGCCATTTGATTCCCAGCAGTCATTGTAAGTGTTGCAAATGGAAACAATCAAACTTTTTGATGTGCCTTTGATAATAAATCCATATTTCACACTTGCAGAGCCATGTTGTGAGAACAACAGCATTAAAAACTTTGATTTTTGTCTTTTGACGGATTCCATGTTGCTTCCAAATTTGGTTTTAAAGGCAACCATACACAGAGCTAGCTTTCTTAAGTCACTCATCCTCTTTGTGATCAAAGTATAAAGTTCTATAGAATGATGAGTGCTCTGAAAAATCAAGTCCTAAGCATCTCAAATTGGGCGCCCAAAATTAGTGGATACTTTTGATTTAATGTCTTTGTTCCTCAGCTACCCATCTGTGCATTAAACACACAAACATTTCTTTATACTGAAATTTAAAATAATGTGCCTTAGTCTAATAGTAACAAGCCATGTAACAGATTGCAAGTTCATGTAGAGATGGAGAGTTTACTTACTTGGTACAGTAACTGGTGTTCTTCGAGATGGGTGCTCCATTTCAGGAGCACATGCGCCCCGTGCCTTTGATTGTAGTTTTTGAATAGTGTCCATTCAGCCTGCACATGAGTTCCAGGCCTTTTTGTGCCTTGTACCGGGGATATATAGAGGTGCACAGGTGAACGGCCCACATTTCCTTCTCTGTTGCAAAGTCCCAAGAGACAAAAGTCCAAAGCAGAGGAGTAGGAAAGCAGATAGAGGACCACCCATAAGGAGACATATCTAAAAAAACTTGTTACTGTACAAGGGAAGTAACCTCTCCCCCTTCTTTCAATAGTATCCCTATAAGTGCTCCAGTTGAGATGATTACGCAATAACCAAAGGAGAAGTAGGGAGCTTCAAAGTCTGAGCGTGCTAACTGAACTACATTGCCAATTACATGGAAGCGTGCATGAGGACACGGTGTTATAGAAAATGTAAACTGATACACAGGCTGCAGCTTTTCAAATTTCAGTGACTGGCACGTTTACCAGCAGCATCCTGGAAGTAGATTGAGATCTAGTAGAGTGGGCAGTTACTCTACAAGGAGGGTGAACATAAGCAGTTTTGTAACAATTTAGAATACACTTAGAAACCCATTTTGAAAGTTTTGTGAGGAAATTGAGGACCTTTTGATCTGTCCACAAAGGAAAAAGGCTCAGAGATTTTTTAAATGCTCTCATTCGATAGATGGAAGGCTAGCACCTTCCTAATGTCCAGAATACGAAAGGCAGATTCTTCCCTGGAATTTGTGGTTTAAGGGAAAATGACAGGAAGATGTATGGCCTGGTTAAGGCAGAAATCAGATGATATTTTATATAGAAATTTGTGTTGTGGTTGTCACAATACCTTTTTCTTTAAAAAGACTGTGAAGAGGGGATCTGCCACTAACACCTCTCATTCTCCAATCATTTGGACAGAAATGATGTGATGGCCATCAATAATGCCATTTTCATAGATCAGAACAGCAAAGAACATTTAGCTTGTGGCTTATATTGATTTTTTTTTCCACAAGGCAATTAAGGACCAAGTCCAAAACCTAAATTGCAGTAGGTTCTTTTATTTGTGGAAATAGGTTAATCTGCCCCTTAATGAACCTTGCCCCTTTGAGACTGGTGCACAAATCACTGGTGAAATCTTCTCCACTTTTGAAGGTAAATAGCTTTCTGCTGTTTAATAAGACCTTTTGTACCTTTGTCAAGCAGGAAACCTGTGTCACCAAGAAACACTGAGAATGCCCAGGTTGGGATGGAGAATCTGGCCAGAATTCCAGGATGCCAACTGGTAAGCAGCTGAGAGGAGTAATGGCAAGAGCGAAGCAAGATGGATCAGGTAAGGATAGCATACTTGTCTTGGTCAAGTTAGTGCATTTAGAATGACCCCGGATTTAACTTGCTTGATTTTGTTCGACACCTTCAGCATCAATGGCATTGTCCAAGATGCAACCAAGAAGTGAGAATGGCATTGATGGCCCAGTTCCCTTCTCAAGCAGAATTTTTCATAGTTTCTGTTAACAGCTTTTGCAAGGAAATCCACCTCTGGAACCTCCAGGTTAGGAAACTATGCCATAGAGTCCAAGATTAGAGCCTCTGCTTGTAATCTTGGTACAAATACCTTCTCAGATTGCCAGTCATGGTGGTTTGTATTCCTGGGAGGTCAGAATCTGAACACAGACATTTCTCACTGCTCTTGCGTCCAGGAAGTTGATATGGAGGTCAGATTCTTGAACAAATTATTTGCCCTGCATGGTACATATCCCTAGATGGGCTTCCTACACTACAAGAGATACACATGAAGTTATGGTGACAGCAGAAGGAACTAGGTGAAGGAGACTCCTGCATATACTTTGGACTGGTCCTTCCACCAGCTGAGTGACTCCAATACTCATAGAGGGAGGGTTACCATTGTGATGGTTCTCAGGGCACTCAGGACTCATTGGCTATGTCTACCCTTGTTAAGTTAAGACCACTCTGTTAAGTCAACTTAACAAGATTGACTTTAAGGTCGATTTAAAGTCGACCTTGTTAAGTCAAGTTAATGGAGTATCTACACTTAAAGTCAACTTAAGTCAACCTTGTTAAGTCGATTTAACAGAGCCTGTAGTGTAGACATACCCGTCTACACTGGCTTTAAGTCGACTTAATAAGGTCGACTTAAGCCTTAAGTCGACTTCAGTGGTGGTGTTATTAAGTCAACTTAAGGAAGTGCTTAAGTCGACTTCACAAGTGCCCAGTGTGGATGCAGAGTTCGGTACGTCAACTTAAGCATCCTTAGGTCGACCTAAGGTGCCAGTGTAGACGCACCCAGAGTTACCTTGTTACACCCCTTGTCTCCAGCATGAGGAAGATTTGCTTCTTCTTAACTGAGTTTCAGCCCCCTGACACACCAGCTTGCAAGCCACCCAAGCATTCCCTTGTGAGCTATACCACCTTTTCTTTGCTCTGCAGGTTATCAGTAGGTGCACTCCAGCCCCCAGATCCCCTGAAATGTTCCCCTGTGATATCCAGTCCCTAATATTGGCTACCCATAGAATTTCCAAGTTTGTTGTCCCCGAGAGACTAGTATACACACCAGCTTGCATGACCCAAGTCAGGATCAGCACCTTGCTTAACATCACAGCACTTATATATAATGAAAAAAGGACACTTTTTTTACCAAAGATTCAAGACATAGTGATTAAGGATGATGGAAACAAAAGGTTAATCCTAACTTGATTTCTAGAGATGAAACTTAACTATTAGGTTAACCTCCTGTCTTACAAAGTTTATCTCACCTAAACCTTTTGCAGTGTCTTCAACCATGAATAGCTGTGATTTCCTTTCTAGTTACAGGATAAAAAAAGTGTCTTCTTTGCCTTATACTTATACCCCCAAAGGTAACTGTTGGTTCTTAGAGTCACGATAATCATGTGGGGTTTATTTTTCCTGTCTACTGATTCCTTGTTGATTTCACATCTCTTTGTTATTCATATCTAAATGTCTATCCACTATGTTAGTTTACAATGCTTAATTCAAAGCGTCTGACGAAGTGGGAATTTCTCCCATGAAAGCTCATGCAATAAATAAATTTGTTAGTCTTTAAAAGTACCAGAGGACTTCTTGTTTGTTTTGCTGAACTACACTAACATGGCTCCCCCTTTGGAACTTGTCAATGCTTAATTTACATCTCAACAGAGAGACAGGTGAATAAACTTCTCATCTGATAGAAAACCTTTTTGTCGACCATGCCTTGACACAGACTTTAAAAGACATTTTCAACATATATATACATAACTACTTACAGAGTATCTGTACATACGTTTCACAACATTATTAAGGACTTGTACAAACTTAGCTTTCATATAAGACCTCATATTACTTTCTCTGGTGAACTGCCATGCTATCAATATATTCTTGTAGCCTCCTTCCCAGTTGGCATTAAGGCTTTTATGTTAAAACCATCTTCTCTGAACTGTGTTTGTTCAGAGTATAAACAGTTCTGAGCCATTCCTGAAAGCAGTGAAGTTGATATGCTGTATTACAAAGTTACAATGTGCCATAGACCTTCGCAGCTGGAAACCTGTTTATCTTTGTGGACTTATTTCAATTTTAGCAATTATGATTGTTAGTGTTGTAAGCTTAACAGGGAGGGCAATGATCAACGGTTCGATGTCTAGTTGGCAGCCGGTAACAAGTGGAGTGCCTCAGGGATCAGTGCTGGGGCTGGTTTGTTCAACTTTTTCAATAATGATCTAAGAGGATAGGGTGGATTGCACCCATGGCAAATTTGCAGATTAAACCAAGCTTGGGGAAAGGAAGATTCATTGGAGGGAAAAGAAAAAATACAGAATAACCCAGAAAAATTAGAGGATTGGGCCAAAAGAAATCTGATGAGGTTCAAAAAGGACAAGGGCAGAGTCCTTCCCTTAGGACAGAAGTATCCTATTCACCGTTACAGACTGAGGACACTCCCTTTTTTCCCTTTCTGTTCTTCTTGAGAAAGCTGTACACTTCTACACCAATATTCGAGTCATATATTATCCCACCAAGTCTCTGTGATACCAACTATACCACAGCTGTGTTTTTTAACTAGCCTTTCTAATTCTTCTGCTTATTCCCCATACTTCTCACATTCATATAAAGACAGCTAAGAGTCTGAGATACTGAAGCAGGCTCCTCATGAACAGAACTCAATTTCTCTTCTTGGGAGCCTTCCTGGTCCCTCTGAAGTATTATCCCAGGAAGATTTGAGCAAATGCAGTGTGGAGATTGATGAGGCCCTGTGGTCACTTGGAGGCCAATGTACAGGGGTGAATCTTGGCCTGGATCCAAGGCTGGGTGAAGGGAGTGCTCCAACCTAAGGTACCAAGTCGAATATCCCATTTTTCTAGCTCTACTTTTAAAGGCTGAGCAGACGTTGCACTTGGACGTTGCATGCTTTCTCCAGGCAGTGAATGCATTGGGAATGTCGGCACTGACCAGGATAGATTCCTAGAGAGACAAGATGGGTGAGGCGATATATTTTTATTAAATGACTTTCTGTTGGTGGGAAAGACAAAAAAGTTGGTCCAACAAAAGGTATTCCCTCACCTATCTTGTCTTGCTAATATCCTGGGACTAACATGGCTACAATTACACTGTATATAGGGTAGATTCCTGGCAGATGAGGCAGCATTTGAATCCTGGGAATCCTGACATACCATGTTGATTATGTTCTGGCGTCCCCTGAGGAGAACTCTTCAGGCAAATTGGGTGACAGAAGAGGGGTTAATAAAATAAACTATTAATATATATATTATTAGACCAGGAACGCTAAATAACTGCACTAAACTAAAACTAAAGAACCCTAAGGCTAAGCAAGAAATGGCTAAGCAGCAGGCATGCCATCTCAGACAGAGACAGTTGGAAAGGAGCTGGGATGGCTCGCCTGCAAAGATTTATGTATCCTATATAGGCCACATAGTTCCGGAGTGCATGTACGGGCTGAAAATCTCCAATCAAAATCATATGAGCACCCAACGTGGAACACCTATACTGATGCTACTCGAAGAATAACTGAATTTCCAAGTTTAGCAATAAAAAAAGAGGCTTCAAGAAGTTTACAATTATTTTATGGTTTTATTTCCCATCTTTAGTATTTCAAGGAAGTTAATATCTTTGAATTTTGTAGACTAATATAAACAACGAAGTCCCATGGCATCTTAAAGACTAACACATCTTTTCAGGAATAAGCTTTCGTGGGCCCCAACCCATTTCCTCAATGCATCTTACAAAGTGGGCTGGAGCCCTTGAACGCTTATGCCTGAAGAAATTTGTTAGTCTTTAAGGTGCCACAGGCCTCTCCTCGTTTTTGCTGAACACAGACTAATATGGCCAGGGGTTTTAGGGCTTAAGCCCTGGGCTCCGGCCAAAAAGGGGTCCCCGGGCTTAAGCCCCTAAGACCCCTGTCACCAGCAGGGCAGGAGCACTCTCAGCGAGGGGAGGGGGAGCAGAGCCAGAAGCCAGGCTCTGTGCTCCACTCTACCCATGGGCTTGCTGACCCGCCCCTGGGGGTGAAACAGGGTGGGCCAGCCCCTGTTTGCTCTGCCTGGGGGGCGGCTGCCGGCTGACCAGCCACAGCAAGGTGGGGCCGCGCGACAGCTGGCCCAGCCCCCCAGTCCCAATCCCCCCTGGACAACTGGCCAGAGTGGGGAGAGGCCGGGGGCCCCACAGTCGGGGGCAGCCCAGGGCCTCGGGCAGGTTAATCTGGCCCTGAACATGGCTATCCCTCTGGATAGAAAAAAATAAAACTTTTTGATATTTCGATCTGGATTGCCCAATCTTTTCTGATTTAAAAATTTACATTATGTGAACTAACCAGTGATATTTTTGTGATGGTATTCAGGGGTACTGAGTACTGGCACCGTTTTTTCCACAGCGATGCGACCCTGGCCGAGTACCAGCACCTTTTTTTAAAAAAAAAGAAAAAAAGCACTGGAACTAACAGAGTCGGTTATCAGACAAACAGGCTGCTAGGATACAGGCTTTGGGTGGATATAGTCCTAATTCTTCTTTTTGAAAGGGGTAACAGATACCACTCTGCCAGAGTTAGAATCAATACATTAAAAAAGCCTTAGCCTTGCTATTCATTTCACCCATGTCCACCAATTTTATGCAGATCATAACAGTGCATACAGATGCATACAATAGAAAGAAATCACAATTAAACATTAATTTTAATCTTACATGCCTTCATTTCAAAAGGCCCAGCAAAAATAATGGTTGAATTTATATTTAAGAGAAAAATAAGTCAGTTTCTGGAAACATATTGCCCAATCTTCATATACTAATTTTGCAAATATTTTTCATAATGTATATAATTTTACACTTTGATTACCCTTACATTATTCATTTTCTACTTTCAGGCCATGCAAACACATTAAACAGAACAGTGTTCTAGGAAAGTATATTGAAAAAAAACAGAATTAGGTTATTTAGTAAGAATACAGAATGTGGCACGTGATACGATAACATAATTAGTTCCTCTTTTCTGCAGTTTTAAAGATAGAAAATAGGCTTGATTTAGAAGAGCATCACGATAATGTATCATATTGCATGTACAATTACGATAATGTATCATATTGCATGTACAATTCTTCTGAACACTAATTGTAAATAATGAACCAAGTCTATGTTTTTGTTTTCCCCTACACTTCTTTTATACTCACGAAGTGAATGTCTGGGGGGGCGGAGGGGGAAGGGATATGGAAAACAGGAAAGAGTGGGTGGATGCATATTGAAAACATTTGTATTTATTCAGACACCAAAGTTATATGACAGTGCTAACCTAGGTATTTTGAATTTGCCCTTAGAGCTAACTCATATAATTATGATGTGACTCTTTTCAAGCTTGATTTATTTACAATGATTATTCAACTGGTGAAAAATGTTCATGGTATCTTTAGTACATTTTTGTAAAGGAATAAAAACCTATGTTTGGCTTTCCAATTAACTGATATTTTCTTATTTATACACATTCTTAAAATGTTTCCCTTGGGTTTTAGTTTTTGCTATTTGGGACTTCTTTATTTGAGAGAGCAGAGAAATGGCAATTTGCTTCAGATCTAAATGAATAACAATGCACTGAGATTTCAGATATGAATGACAATTCATTTCTTCAAATAAAAACAGGTTATTTTCTGGTCCCTGTTTCTAACCTCTGCAAATAGTTTTGGAATCATTTAAATCCTATACACAGCTGAGTATATGAGTAAAGACTAAGGTTAAAGCCATAAGATCTATCTTGCTTACAGTACAAAACACTTTGATCTGAATTCTTGCAGTAACAAGACTGAGACCTGTTTAAAAGAAAATGAACAAAGTGAAGTTGTGAAGCAAGATTTTTTCTCCTGGGCTGCACTACTAATTGCTTTTGGATTTCGCAAGATGACTAAAATAGCAGAATACTAAAGATTCTTTTCTCAGTGGAACTCATGAGAAAAATATTGTTTATCCCAACAACAGCGTTAAAAGCTTTTAAACACATGAAGTCATCAAAAGACTCTCTGAGCTACTCAGAAGAAATCATTTTAGACAGAAAAACAGCTTTTTCATATATATATATATCTCCATCCAAATCCTGTAGCTATACCAGAGCAGTAAGCTAGTCTGTTTTGACTTTAACACAGGGCTTTTAAAACATTTTTTTTTAATTGAAAACATGGAACTTTAGCAAACTTACACTGTCTTATAGACTACAAAATTCTTTGTTTATATGAGGAGCTTTCTTATGTGGACTTCAACAATATCCTTACCTCTTGGTTTGGCAATGACTGCTGATGTGAAGAGTTCTTTTCTGTTTATCTCTATCATCTATGTGGCTAGATCTCACAAAACACTCATTTGGCTTAAACTACACATGAAAAGTTCCAAAGGCGTAGCCGTCTTGGTCTATTGCAGAGAAATAAACAGAGTCCTATGGCACTTTTAAAGACTAACAGATTTATTTATCTCATGAGCTTTCATGGGAGAAAATCCCACTTTGTCAGACACTTTGGACAAAGTGGGATTTTCTCCCATGAAAGCTCATGCGATAAATAAATCTGTTAGTCTTTAAAAGTGCCACAGGATTCTGTTTATACATATGAAAAATTACAATAATTGGCACAACACAAAAAGCCAACTGATTCCTCAAACATTTCCATGAGTGTATAGATTTGTTAAATGTGAGAGTTTGTTCATGTGAAGTGTTGCTACGATCTGATTCTTGGATTATTCAGAACAATGATTTAGGCAACAATATCACTCACAAACTTTCCATTTTCCCTTACAAATCCTTTTCCGTAGATGTCACTAAGGCCGGGGTCAGCAACCCAAAAGAGAAGAGCCATTTTCAAAAATTCCTTCAATAACCAAGTGTTTTGAGAGCCACAATGGGCATAGCCTCCTGGTGGGGGTTGAGGGGATCTCGAGGCTGGGCCAGGGCACCCTGCTGCAGTGTCCGCTGACGAGGAGGGAAGGGAAGCCTGGAACCAGGAGCGGGTCTTCCGTAGGGTACCCAGTAGTGAGGGATCCCGGAGTCTGGTGCGGGCCACCCGCAGTGTCCCCCAGTGGCGTGGGGGGGGGGGGGCCAGAACCAGGAGCCACAAGGGGACAGCCAAAGAGCCATATGCTGATCCAAAGCCGCAGGATGCAAACCCCTGCACTTGGAGGATATTGCAGACATAGTTATACCAGGAGAGCAAACCAGCAAAATGCCCCTAATGTGGACACAATTGTACCATGGTAGTATACTGGTCAAGAAACCACATCCTAACCGACATGGCTCTACTGCTGTAACTTTTAAAGATAAATCAAGTCTAAGATGCCCTTGTTTTAAAGAGTCAGCTTCCTTTGGAATTCAGTTGAGGCTGGTGTCTGAGCAGGTAACAGTGTAAATCAACATAAAGTGGCCTGACCATATCATCCTCTTCCAGGGGGCTACGATAAATACACTGGGCCTGACTGACCCGCAACTGATGTAAATTTTCCAAACTTCATTAACTTCTGTAGAACTAAACTAATTTACATCTCTAAGGGTTTTTTTCTATTGCATCTTGCATAGCTTAAGAAATATCAAACCTGATCAGATTAATGGCCCATCTAGTCCAGTAACCCATCCCTTATAGTATTCAGCTGCTTCAGAGGAAAGTGCAGTTAGCCTCATAATGGACTAGAATGAACTACTCGTTCAATAGAGGTTGGCTTAGGGCCAAAAACATGAGGCTGTATATCTCTTCTAGCTCCACCAGATCAAGTGAGAGCCTGAGATGTGGACCTGATCCTTCACCTTCTAGAGTATTGCCAATCTTTAATTAGCTTTAAATTCTTTCATACATGATGGTGATCAGTTCTATTCCCATAATACATACAAGGAAAGAATGTGCTACAATGTATGCTTTTTTTTAAATGTAATAATAAATGCCGAAGTACAATGTTCTCCACTAACTGGAGATAGAAGGATATAATCTAACATGGTATTAGCCATATTATAGTCTTCATCTCAAAATCTGTACTGGCTAACTAGTCACTGAAACGGAAACCAAATTAAGAGTGTTATTGGGTCATCTAGAGACTTCTGAACATTCATTAGTGTTCCGAGTACAAAAGCAAGCACATTCCTTAAAATCCAGTCACAAACAAATTTTCCATGCGAGAAGCAAAACCTAGTGATGAGTATAATGTGTGATAAATTCATTCCTATGCTATTTACTGTGCATTAGGTCTTTCTTTTACTGATGTGCTGCAATGCTATGGCACTTCACAGCTGGAATGATCATTTTAACACACTCCTTTACCTTAATTATTTTATGTTTCAGTTTATCAAATATACTTCTGGTTTCACTTTTGCAGTCTATTCATTGGAGACATCTAGCACAATTCAGAGTCAAGCTTCTGGTGTAGATTTCAACAATGGACATGCAGGAAAAAATGGTAGTTTTTATTTAAATAATAAGCAATTAAAGTGCTCATTCTATGCATTTTTAATTGTATTCCAATTTCCATACACGTGCAGCTTTACACAAATCACAAGTAAAGGTTTAGTATTATTTAATAAATAAAAAATATATTATTCACCATTTTCTGAAATATGTAGGCATTAAGAATATGAATAAAATATACATTAAGCATAAATAAATAAATAAATGCATAAATAATTGTGTACAGTTATAGTGCATCCTTGTGGCTGGCAAAAAGAAGTGCAAATTACTGTAAAAGCTAGTAGAAATAATCAAATCAACATGTTCTAAGGGTTACACAAACCAATGTAAATGAGCCTTTCCTTGAAAAAACAACTAAAACCAATACAACAGAAAATATAATAAAATTATTTAAATCCAGTTTTCCTGCCTGCTGATTTCCATTAACCCACCCTGATTTCATCAGATAAAAAGTATGTTTTCTAGCACTAATCATGTAATGTAAACAGATGGGTTTGTACCATGAATAACACATTGCAATACTGTCTCTTAAAATCAACTTTGTTTTACATTTAAAAATAAAGGGTGGCCGTATGAAAAGTGGCCATCCTAGGTATGCATGTGCAGAAGGAAATGATGAAATAGGGAGTTACTAGCTGTGCTTATACAGCTATGAACTGAAGTGGTAAATTGCACAAAATATTTAAGGCTCCTAAATGAGAGGAAGAACAATCGCTGTGACGAATTAAGGCCTGTTTTCTCAGGTCCAGTTGCAGAGCTCACGGGAATGAATGCCACCTTGCACAATAAGGAGATTTTAGCTTGCCCAGGTACATGGAAGTTTATGTAGTAACATAACCATCATTCACATTTTTGTCTGTGAAAATGTGACTGGTGATTTTGAGTGCCCAAATTGAAATATCTTAAAAGGCCTGTTTATCAGAAAATGCTGAGTACCCATCTTCTGAAAATCACATTCCTTTAATTGCACACCCAGAAGTGGAGGAACCCCATTCTTTCTAAAAATATTGGCCCAAATGTAAATCTTAACACAGCCAATAATGCTGTTGGACTGAGTTAATAGAGCTTATTGTAAAGAAGTATTTATCATTCCATATTGATTAGTACTTTTAATGAACATTTTTTTAAAAAATACATTTTTTACCTTTATTATATTTTACTAGATATTTTTGAAGTCATTTTATTCTAGTCCAACTGACAAGAAATCTGTTGTCTCCCAACTCAACTCAACTGGTTTCTACAACAAACCAGCCTCTTGTCCGCAATTCAGTTACAAGACACGTTCAATACACAATCTGAAATAGCTTATTCTAGGGGAAAAAACCCCTCATTTCTACTAAGTATACATACTTCTTTCTTATTTCAGAAAGACAGGTATATAATTTAGTATGTATTGCAAAAAAATCACCACTGATTGTAAATCCTGGGGTTTTTTTCTTCAAAATAATCTTGGCATTCTGAGCCATAGAAGCCAATGATTTGTCTCAGTCTAACACCTGTCATTTCAAGAAAATGGGTCTTTGCAGTAAAATAAACTTCTACACACATATTCTACTTGATATACAGAAGATGTTTTCCAGGATAATCAAGTCACAAGAATATGTATATGTCCCCATTTATGCAAATTAGAAGCAAATTAGACAGAGAGAGCTAAAGGACATTCACACACATACAAATACATTTACAAAAGAATACATGATAATTTAGATGTGCAAGCCCCAGTATTTTCAATGGGAATGTGAAGCCAAATCAATAGGTACCACTTGGAAAATATCACTCTCACTAAGAAACTTGAGTTATACAACTACCATAGTACCAGATTGTATCTTAGATCTTTTATTTCCACATAAATTACAGAGACAAATTCTGATTACGTGGGACTGTAGACTGATTATTTATTAGAACTGTGCCTCACCTTATGTGTGTCGATTAGGTCCCCATTAGATTTTATTCGTATTAGGCAAAATTAATGTATTTGGTGTAAGCCAAATAGAAAAAAATGAGACCATTTTAAAATTGCCTAAGGTCACTTCATGGGCAAAACAATGTATTTAAACTGAAGAGATGACAACATGTTTAATATGATTCTATAGAAATTGCTTCCCTGATGACAATACATTAAAATCCTCATTGAATATTCATAGAATTTTTGACAAGACTGAGTGACATATAATCCCAGCCTCAGCAAGCACTGACTTGATTTTCTAACTGTTTTAGAGTAGCTGCCACACTAACCAGGTCTTCTCTGCATTTCTTACAAAGCTAGCAACAGCTGTACAAAACATTTCAGGTTTCAGTTTTTAATATAGTGTCAAGTTGACACAAACAGAACAAGAACAAGAAAAAAACACATTCATATCTTCTCTGTGTATGTGGAAAGAGGGGATGGAAGGAACACATTATTTATCATAACTGTAAAATGACTGACCAGAATAGTAATAATTTATTTATAGTATAGCAACAGATAATTAGAAAAATAGCAAAAGGATCCTTGAAATGACTTTCACTTATTGAAGTATGACCTATGCATGATAAATAGGTAAGCTGAGTTTAAATGATGTGAAATGTGTCAATTCAGAACGCATTAGGATGCCATTAAGAGACAGGAACTTAGACATAGGAAAAATATTAAGATGGATAGATCACTTATCAAGAATAGGACAGAGAAGAATTTAGTGAAGTTATTGAAAAAACAATTTAATACTGATACTCTTACAGATCGTGTGATTTTTCATTCAAGTAGAAGTTTCGTTATTTCTTTGTCTACTTTGAGATCTATTGACTCCTCTAAATTATAATTATGTAGCTGCTTTTGACAGAAACCAATCACCTTTCTTGAAACGTTTTCTATTTTACACACACAGTAAAAATCTTATTTGTTAAGCAAATAAGAAAGTTAATTGCTGAGATGTCTACCTATGGTATTGTCAGAGTGGGAGGAAAACTGTACTTCAGTCACATCATATGAATTGTGTTTTGCAATGGGTGATTTTATAATATTGCAAATAGTGATTTCTAATATACACTATGTTTTTATTCCAATGGCACACAAAAGTTATAATATAATTTAATAGATTTTTGGATCGCCTAGGGCCATAGAAGCAAAACATTTACCAGCAAAATGACATAGTCTATGCTATTCATACTCATGCTGAGTCATACCTTACTCCATGAATAGTCACAATTAATTAAACAGAACAAACTTGTGCAACAAGCAATACAAACTGTGAGTAAGAATGGCAGAATCTGGCACCCAGTCTCCAAAACAACAATAAATTATATACAACCAATCATGTTGGGTAGCATTTAAAATATACTGCCCTTCTGTCAAGCCTGGAAACAAACAAAATTTCAAAATAATTGGAAAAAATATAAGATCATATTACAGCGTAACATATATGGACCAAAATGACATTGGGCAATAAATGGAAGAGTGGCAAGGTTCAAAACATCAAATTTATCTCATTACTTTGCATGGGAACCTTGCTTAGCATCTAGATAACAACTCTTCCCAATTTTCCCAGCCCTATGTTTAAAGCTAGTTTTGACAGAAGTCCTCAGTTGTTTAGCTTCATTCCAAGATGATTTTTCACACTGTAACCCACTCACATCTGTTTGCCATCAAGGCACCTTATCAGTGGCTACCATGCAGGAAGGTAGTAATAATCCAAAATAGCTTGGCAGAACGTATGCTAAGAGACTAGGGTGGCTAGCAATTCTCCTCAATCAAATTCATCATTTACACAAAGCCTTTAAACATGACAGGCAACAATTTAGAGATTATTCTTGAATCTGGCCCTCCAAGGTGCCAGTCTGCTCCAATGCCAAAGAAATGTGCCGATCAAGAAATATTTGCGTACTGAAGAGTTTTCCTGATCCAGACATCTGACAATACAAATTTTCATTCCTTCTGAATACAGAAGTGTTTTAATCTGCTCTGAAGAAACATTTGTCATTAGAGGGAATTTTGTGACGCTAGTGCTCGGGCACATGAATATAGATAATATAGCGTTATCAAAAAGTAACATTTAAAAAATGAATCGAGTGAGTCTTTCGGAACCAGTATATGTCTCTGTAAGTGCTATGTATCATTTCAACATGCAAATCTGAAATGGTCGAACGTAAGGAAAATTTACGGGTCAGGCCGCCAGATGGTGTAGAATTGGTATCGCTCCAATATGAGAAACTTGATAGACCATACTTAAAAATGACAAATGCATATATGTATATAAATTGTATATCTTTGATTGTTTCACCCTCCCTCCCTGTCGTTTATCCTTTCAGACAGGAAGCTCTGAGGCATATGACTGTACTGTTCATATATCCTTTGGCCCTGATCCTGACCAGTGCCCAGAGAGTATTGTTATCTAAACATTAAGTAAGATCAATAATAATCACTCACATAAAATATGGTTTAAAACTTTAAAGCAGTAAACAATGCAAAGAAGTTATAACTTTTCTTCTACAGTTAGTACACAGCAAACTACATTATAAATATTAGCATCTTCAATATTATAATAATTCATGTCTAGTCCACCCAAGTATGGTACTCTCTGTAAAGAGGTTCTTATACTACACCCATCATAGTACTATTGCAGCATCTGAAGGCTAAGAACACTTGGGTGGGTTTTTTTCAATCTATAGTTCACTATTTGCTTTTGGTATAGTTTGGAAATACACAGAGGTTGATCAGGTTCGGTAAATATCAGCCATTAGTTTAGAATATAAAGAAAATATTTTTTTAAAAGCCTGGACTAACTCTCACATTTTACACCACCTTTAGTAGCTGATATCTTTTGGCCTGTCCTTGGGTAAGCTGACCTTCAGGAAATTTAATTCTAACAATGCATTAAAATCCTACTGAACACAGCATTGCTTCCAATAGGGAAAATATGTTTAATAAATAGGCATTGACGATTCTGCTTTAGACTTAGAACAGTTTTTTTTTAATTAACTAGGGAATTTAAATTCCAAGCTGACATGAGAAAAGACTGATTTTAATCCAATTTTGGTTCTAGTATGAATAAGTGTTATTTTGTTTGCTAGAGTCCACTAAAAACAAACAAAAAACAAACAAACAAAACACACAAAGAAACAAACACATTTTCCTTAGACCAATAAATGGAACATTTTACAAACATTAATTATTGCTTTTTGCATAGCAAGCAATCCCTGCTGTCACATTGTTTGTTAAGAATGAAGTTATTACTAATAATAGTTTCTGGGGCAGTGGAAGCAATACTTAAGATTGAATTCCATTCTATATTATAAGCTCAAATTCCTGGGGTTCAAATTTCTCCAGGCTTGCACAATAGGCTGGATTCTGCTGTTGATAAAACTTATTTTGTATTAAAGGAAACAGGGAATTACTGAAGAATTTTATCACTTTAAAATTAAGCGACACTGAATGTCTTTTTCTCAATTCATGGTATATCTACATATCTTTATTATGGCTGATGATATCTGCTAATTATTTGTGCTAAACAATCTGGTCCACCTTGCATTTTGCTGTGACTCTGGGATTACCGTTCCCAGACCTGAAGACCTCTGCGTGGCTCAAAAGCTTGCCTCTCTCATCAACAGAAGTTGGTCCAAAAAAGTATTACCTCTCCCACCTTGCCTCTCTAATATCCTGGGAGTTATATGGATGCAACTTACACTGCATACTTCAAAGAAAGACAGTTGATGACCTCTTGGGGAGATGGTTCTATTAACATGCAAATTCATTTCATTTTGACCCAGGGGAATACAAAGAAAGCTGACACCCGGGCAGGTTCAAAGAGTTTTTGAAATGCTGAAAAGAAATTGAGAAAAAGACATTTTGATTGTCTGGTGCATGTAGATATGTTTTACATTATACCTATTATACAGTATTTCCCATATTGAGAAGGGGCATCTACGTAAACAAAATGTTATAAATAGAATTTATGACTTCATGGAAAACATGGAGCTATTGTGGTAATGTAAGAGGGCCACATAAAACAGTTCAAAGTAACTTTAAAGACTGCTAAGCATATAAATCAGAAAGGTGAAAACAGAGGATGACACAGAGGTGAGTATATTGATTAGAGACAGGCTTTTGAGAGGGTCCGAAGGGGAAGCCGTGTTAATCTAGGTCAGCCAAACAAACCAGGAGTCCTGTGGCACTTTTAAAGACTAACAGATTTATTTATCGCATGAGCTTTCGTGGGAGAAAATCCCACTTCGTCAGATGCTTTGAAGATGGGACACTTACAGAATGGGAGGAAATTAAATACATGGAAATGTATGATACAGGATCATGTAACAGCAAATCAGAATAGGTGTTGGGATTCAAACACTGGGGAACAGCATATAGAGGAAGGTGAGGTCAAATCACCTGTTGTAATGAGAATAAAATCCCTAGTCCCTGTTTAACCCTGAGGCAACGGAGTCGAATTTACATATAAATTCCAATTCTGCAGTTTCTCTTTGAAGATACGATTTGTTATTCATTTGTTTGAGCACAGCTATTAACAAGTTGTCAATGGAGTGAGAAGGGAGATTGAGTTGTTCCCCTATTGGTTTTTCAATGTTGTGATTTATGATGTCAGATTTGTGTCCATTTATTCTTTTGCGTAGAGAATATCCTGTTTGTCCAATATATAAGGCAGAGGGGCATGTCCAGCACATGATGTCTTAAATCACATTGGTGGATGAGCAGGAGAATGAGCCCTTGATGGAGTAACTGACTTGATTTGGTCCTGTGATGGTGTCTTTTGTGTAAATATGTAGGCAAAGTTGGCAACGTGGTCCGTTGCAGGGATATGTTCCTGCTTTCATGTTTCTGTTGTTTGGTCTGTAGTTGCTGGTGAGTATCTGTTTAACGTCGGGGGGCTGCCAGTAAGTTAGAAGTCTGCCTCCCCAGGCTTGAGAGAGTGAGGGATCGTCGTGTAGAATAGGTTTTCCAAAGGATCAGAGCAACTGTGGTTATATCTTAGGGCGTGACTGTAGACAATGGATCATGTGGTATGTCTTGGATGAAAGTTCGAGGGATGTAGATAACTATAGCGATCTGTAGGTTTTTGGTATAGGGTAGTGTTTATGTGTCCATCTCTAATTTTGCACTGTAGTGTCCAGAAAGGGGATCTTCTGTTTGTAGTGTTCCAGGCTAAGTCTGATTGTGGAGTGGAAACTGTTGAAATCTGTGGAAATCTTCAAGGGCATCCTTACCATTGGTCCAGATGATGAAGATGTCATTAATGTAGTGTAAGTAAAGTAGAGGTGTTTTGGGATGAGATGTGAGGAAGCATTGTTCTAAGTTGGCCATAAAAATGTTGGCATATTGTGGGGCCATGCGGGTACCCATAGCAGTGCTGCTGACTTGAAGGTATAAACCATCTTCAAATCTGAAATTGTTGTGGGTGAGTACAAAATTACAAAGTTCAGCCACAAGGTTTCCTGTGGCATCATCTGGGATAGTTCTTCTAATGACATGTAATCCGTCTTTGTGTGGGAAGTTGTTGTAAAATGAATAACAAATCGCAGCTTCAAAGAGAAACTGCAGAATTGGCATTTATATGTAAATTTGACTCCATTGCCTCAGGGTTAAACAGGGACTAGGGATTTTATTCTCATTACAACAGGTGATTTGACCTCACCTTCCTCTATATGCTGTTCCCCAGTATTTGAATCCCAACACTATTCTGATTTGCTGTTACATCTTGACCTGATCCTGTGTCATACATTTCCATGAATTTAATCTCCTTCCATTCTGTAAATTCCCCATCTTCAAGTGTCTGACAAAGTGGGATTTTCTCCTGCAAAAGCTCTAGCAATAAATTAATTTGTTAGTCTTTAAAAGTGCCACAGGACTCCTTGTTTGTTTTGAGAGGCTGTGATGCTAAGAGGAGAGTGAATTAACCTGAAGATGGAAAGACAAACAGCTGAGCATGAGGATTTAAGTAGTTAACATAAAAAAGGCTACCCTAGATCAGAGCAGTAGTCCATTTAGCCAGGATCCTGTGTTCCAACAATGGCCAGTGCCAGGTGTTCAGGGAGAATGAACAGAATAGATAATCATCAACTGATCCATCCCCTGTCACCTATTCCCAGCTTTTGGCAAGTTATTAACCAAATCTTGCTGAGAATACAGAGAGATAGTAGTAAAAGCCTATAACTGGAAGACTGTACTTTATTTGGCCACACTATCAGAGTTAGAGTTGATATAATTGTATGTGGTGTATTTTTTATTCAATCTGTTTTTCTTTCTATTGCCTAATAAACTTTTCATAAAAAATTGTTTGGCCTTGGACTGTTATGATGATAATTCACTGTTTCATCCTAAAGAGAGGTAGAGGGATCTGAAGCTAAGCATCAAGTTTGGCTTCCCAAACGCACAGACTAGGCTCCTACTCCATAATATGTGCTGTGGCTCCAGGTATGGCTTCAGTCAGTCAAAGCCCAGAAAAAGCCTACTGAAGCCTATCAGAGGTGAGCTTAAGGGGCTACATCAGGGGTGTCAAACTCATTTGCTATGGGGGGCCGGATTTGACTTAAATGTACTTCAAGTGGGCCCTACATATCATATATCAAAATACTACAGCACTCTTGTGGCATCCTGGAGTGCTGTGTATGCGAAACTGTGCTCCGCAATAATCTCTCTCTCTGTTAGGGAGAGAGTGTGGTCTTGCTGCACACAGTTTCGCATACCCAGCACTCAGGGAGAGCGTGTGATCCACTGAGTGTAGTCCTGGGCTGGATGGAAGAGGTTCTGCCTGCAGGCCACATTGAAGAGGTTCGTGGGCCACATGTTTGACATCCCTGAGCTACATTGTTCTCAACTGCAAAGGTTTTTGGAATGTCTGAGTAGAATATGATATTTCTAAGTTATATGAGTAAAAATAAAATTTAATACATTCTACCTAAATTATGTTTAGCCAACTAAAAGTGGATCAACTTACAAACCATACTCGACTTCTTTTGTAGAACTTGCTAAAGAAGGAACAACATGTCTAGTTTAATCTTTAGAAAACAGGTTCGAGATTTTGTAAGTACGGAACATTTTCTGTTTAAGCTTTCACAGGAGCTATAACACAGAGACTATGGAACACACTGCATAGTCTAACAAACAGCGAATACTTCAATATCTATTTTCCATTATTTGCACCTGACTGCAGTTTAGTGGGTCACAGAATGCAAGCAAACATACTCAACCCAAACTTAGACCCTTTCCGACATATCTTCACTGGCACATTTTCTAAGCTCTTACTTATTTTTAAATTAACATTAACACAATTACCTGAGACACTCTCTGATGATCCCTGCAAATCTACATTCTGTACTACAAATTAAAACTACTTTTCAAGCATAAGACTGGGATTCTAATTCATAAACTGAATGAATTTAAATTCATAGCTAATTAAGTGAAATTTAATTCATGATTCATTTAATTTTAACTCACAAATTCTCATTCATAAGGAAAAAGTGTGCGCCTGATTCCCATATCGCAAATTAACATGGTTAATCCCCCAGGAAATCACCACTGAAAACCTCCGTTCGGGCTGTGCTGCACTAACCCCATTGTGCAGACACAGCTTACAGCAACAGAAGGAAGTTCTCCTCCTCCCCCCATCACTGAAGGTAATCCACCTACCTGAGCCTCGGTAGTTATGTCAATGGTAACATTCTTCCATTGACCTAACTGTGTCTACTCCAGGGTAGGCTGGCACAGCTATTTCATCCCTGTGCAATGTAGCTATGTTGATCTAAATTTTAAGTGTACAGCAGGCCTTTAGTAAAAGTGTCTGTACTAACAGATTTTAGGAGTAACTTTTAGGAGTAAGAGCTAAGCACATTTCCAAACAGTTACCAATGTGCTAATTCCTTAAGAACTAAAGGAAACTGATATCCAGAAAGTTTACTCAGAGAGGCTATTTTAATGTTTCTAGCAGTAATTCCAAAGTTGTGAACTTGAAAATTTGAAGCATGTAAAAAGAGACAGAAGCTATTAAGAAAATTAGGTTTGATCATGGCTAACAAGTCTTATACCTAAAACAAATGCAGAAGGTGGCAGACATATATA
>ML686047.1:2450813-2537935 GCA_007922175.1 Pelusios castaneus
TGTTATTATATCTTAAGCGAAGATGGACCACGTTCACAGTACTGCCTTTAGAATCTAGAGCTGTGGTGCTGAGGTTATTTTGGTCATATTCATCTGTCCCAGAGAATTTACACCACAGCTCCAGCTTCTGGGGACACCACTGTGAATGTGGTCAGTCATTAATGATCTTGATGATGGAATAGACTGCGTGCTTAGTAAGTTTGCGGATAACACCAAGTTGGGGGGAATGGTAGATACTCTGGTGGGCAGGGACAGGATCCAGGGAGACTTGGACAAATTGGAACACTGGGCCGAAAGAAACCTCATGAGGTTCAACAAAGACAAGTGCAAAGTCCTGCACTTAGGACGGAAAAATCCCATGCACTGCTACAGGCTGGGGACCGATCAGCTAAGTAGCAGCGCTGTAGAAAAGGACCTGGGAGTTATGGTGGACGGGAAGATGAATATGAGCCAACAGTGTGCCCTTGTTGCCAAAAAGGCCAATGGCATATTAGGCTGCATCAGTAGGAGTATTGCCAGCAGATCGAGGGATGTGATAATTCCCCTCTATTCGACACTGGTCAGGCCGCATCTGGAGTACTGTGTCCAGTTTTGGGCTCCCCACTACAGAAAAGATGTGGACAAATTAGAAAGAGTCCAGCGGAGGGCAACAAAAATGATTAGGGGGCTGGGGCACATGACTTATGAGGAGAGATTGAAGGAACTAGGCTTATTTAGTCTAGAGAAGAGAAGACTGAGGGGAGATTTGATAGCAACCTTCAACTACTTGAAGGGTTGCTCCAAAGAGGAGGGAGCTAGGCTGTTCTCGAGGGTAACAGACGACAGAACAAGGAGCAATGGTTTCAAATTACAGCTGGGGAGGTCAAGGTTGGATATTAGGAAAAACTTTCTCACGAGGAGGGTGGTGAAGCATTGGAATGGGCTATCTAGGGAGGTGGTAGAATCTTCATCTTTGGAGATTTTTAAGGCTCGGTTAGACAAAACTCTGGCTGGGATAATTTAGGGGGAGTGGTCCTGCTTTTTAGCAGGGGGTTGGACTAGATGACCTCGTGAGGTCCCTTCCAACCCTATTATTCTATGATTCTATGATTCTATGATTCCCCCAGCCAAGGCTGCCTGCACCACCAAGTTCTGATCAAAGACTGAGGGCCATGGGCATGCTTGGTGAGCATGTTTTTCTTTTCCACTGTCTCCTAGACACAGTAAGATGTGTGAAGGATTGTCACCATTTCATCATCAGCTGGTGCAAATTAGGTTGCAAGAACAGCAACTAGGCACAGGTTTTTTTGTATAGTGGCCCTTGAAATAACTTCATATTCTGGGAGATGGAAGAGGCTTGTCGTGGAAAGAAACTATATGGAACTCTTTGAGAAAATATATATTACTCTCTGAGAAAGGAAACTGCTCATTCTGTAACAGGTTGTTGTTTTTACAGTAAATTAAGTAAATACAGTAAATATCCCCTAGGATATTTTTAAATTTTGTCTGGACTTGCTACTTCTGAACTCTGAAGCTGAAGAAGAAAACTGCCAAACCATAAAAAGATATCTGATAAAGAGGCTTTGTAAATCCAGTTATGCTTTATTTAGCTTGGATTACACCTACATCGCATCATTAAACTGGAAATGAATTATGTTCACTAAAAAAACATATACTTTCTAAGGATCGAAAACCTCTCCACACTAAAAAACATGTACATAATGTAAAAAAAGAATAACAATGACTGATAACCCACTAACGGACAAGTATTTTAGTTCTCGTTAGTTAAAATGAGAATGCGTTTTTCAGGTCTGCTTGCTTGATCATAATTTCAGTTGTACAACAGTTTTTACCACTGTGATTCTTACCTGAGGTACAAAGAATATCCTGCTAAGTATTGTGAAATGTGTAATTACCATGAGTTAATGTTGATTTAACTTCTTTTTTAATGTTCAAAACTGCAGATTATGGGATCTGGAAAAATAAAAAACTAAAATCTTCAATGATTTGTTTCTCATTAATGGAAGAAAATTGCAACAATTCTTCACAAGTCCTAAGCAACTAGTAATGACTCAGTTAACTACAGCATAACATAGATGGCAAACATGGATGGAAAAGGAATATTTCCAAATAAACACTATTTGGGAAAGCTGACAAGCAAACAAATTTGCAACACATTTAAGAAAGCTGAATCCAAGAAGGAAAAACTGAGGCATTAGTTCAGTCCAGAAAACATTCTTCCCTGGAGTCTTCGTAGGGATATGCTTTCCCTAGGTGAGCTGGAGCACTAAGGCTATGTCTACACTGGCAAGTTAGTTCAAATTAAGGAAGCTTAATTCGAACTAACTTAAGCCATGGCTACACTAGGCTTTCATTAGTTCGAATTAAGGGCTTCCTTAATTTGAACTAATAAATTTGAATATGCTATTCGAACTAAGGGTTAATTCGAACTAGTTAGTTTGAATTAACCCAATGTGGCCATGTTAGTTCAAACTAATGGCTTAGTTCGAACTAACTGGCCCACTGAACTCAATGCAGTTCGCTAATTCGAACTAAGCAAGTGCCAAGAATGGCACTTGCTTAGTTCGAACTAAGTTTTGCTAGTTTGAATTAAGTTAATTCGAACTAACTAAAATTAGTTTGAATTAGTTAGTTTGAATTAACTAATTCGAATGAACTTTAGTAAGTGTAGACATAGCCTAAAAGAGAAACAAACTAACAGAAAGGACTGTAAATTCTAAAGGTTCCAAATGGAAGGAAGGCTTATAAAAGATAAGTTTGCTTGGGATTTTTTTTCCAAGTGCATTGCTGGTTCTTTTTAGTTTTGTTTGTTTGCTTGTTGGGGGGGGAGGGGAATATTTTTGTTCTTCTAAAAGTCATTATTTGCAGGCCCCAATACTATGATTTAACAAACTCTTGGAATGAATGAGGAGTAGCATTTAGAATAAAAGACTACTAACAAATAATTGGTCATATCTCATGGACATAGAGTAAAATCTATATAGATACAAGATATGTAGAAAGTCACCAGCAAGTAAAGAGTTGTGAAGGAATTTCAAAGAACAAATGTATATAATTAGCACTATGATGGGGTAACTGAAGGCCCAAAAATTTTTTAAAAACCCATACCAAGCTTTCCATCATCTCTCAGGAGATAAATTAGTCATGGAGATGAGCTTTTCTCAATATACTCCAAGAACATCATTAGCATGCCTTTGTATAACAGACCCTTGTTCAAAGCACAGAAGTAAAGACAAGACCAGCTTATATACATAAGAATGTCATACCAAAAAGTCTTCCCTGAAACATATAAAAGAATTATAGTGTAACAGCTGGCTCCTTCCAAAATACAAGGATTCATCAGACAGCTCATTCAACCAACTGAAATGATAAAATTATCCCGTCTCAACCCGCAGGGTTGCTCAGTGTACTGCATACTACAGAAACATTTGTACTAACTGAACTCCCCAGTTAGGTTTAATAATTCAGTGACAAAAGTCATCAAGATGGGAAATTCACCAACATTCAGTCATCAACCAGATACTGAAAATAATAGAATTCTTTATTTGCTTAAAACAGTATATGCTATATAACAAACTGTATGATTAAAGGTCAGAATATTTTTAAGGTAACTGATGTGGTGGCCAGGGGAGCAGAGGGGAATTCTGAGAAGGTCTTAAATGCTAATAATTGCATTTGAACCTTTAAATCACAGAACCACAGAGAAAAGTAGATTGCTGATAAGGTACGGTAAAAACACTGAATAAGTTGACTATATATTGCAAACCACAGTAAAAGTAGCAACAGACAGGATTGTTGATGAATCTCTTTACTTGTACTGATTCATGCCGTGTGGGTTTACTTTTTCATTTCCTTTATTAAAAGAGAGTAATTTCTCTCTCTCTCCCCCCACCACCCCCGATGTATCTAGTCAGCAATATCAACCCAACTCAACATCATTTTCTTCTGTCCACAGGTGTTTCTTTTGTAGTAACAATCCTATCCTATGAGTGATTGAAATACAATTCTTAAATTAAACATCATAACCTGCAGCAAAGAATGCCTTTCCTCCCATTTACAAGGACATTTTTGGAGTCAAGAACTGAGCATGTCATAATATGATGCACCTAATGAAATAAAGTGTTTATAAAAGCATCACAATAACTACCTCATTTATTCTACCTCATTTATTCAACCTATAGGCCCAATTGGATTGAGAGCATCTATGCTTCTTCCTTTCAGAAACCTGCAATTAGTGAAAATAAGCAAGAGCTTTCTTTAAAAAAAAATTGTTTAATAGTTGAAACAAAGCACTAGAGAATAAAACACGAGAGAAAAATGAATTTTAAGACAACAGGCAAATATGTATTTAATCCATAGATTTTAAAGCAAGAAGGGACCACTAGATCACCTGCTCTGACCTCCCATATATCTCAGGCTATTAAATTTCACTCAGTTACTCCTTTAGTGAGCCCAATACTTTTCATATGACTAAAGCATAACTTGTGTTTGTGAAAAGTAGGTCTTCCAGAAAGGCATCCAGTCTTGATCTAAAGACATCAAGAATTAAAGAATCTACCACTTCCCTACTTGTTTGTTCCATCACTTAAGCAGCCTAACTATTAAACATTTTACCTAAATGCTAGTTTGAATTTGTCTGGCTTTACTGGTTCTAGTTATTCCACTTTGTGCTAGAATAAAGAGTACTTTATTGAAGTAACTGGTGTTCTCTCCCCAGAGAACCACACCAAAAGCTCACCAAATCTTTGGTAGTGTGATAAGATTACCAATGATGGACATGGACTGAACATCCAGCAAGATCATCTTAAGGAACTAGACAGGGGTCAATTGGGGTGGTGCTCAATCTGACAGGAGGCAATGTTCCTTTCGGATTGTCCTTGATGATGATGATTTCTTCCTTATGAAGGTACTTATACACTGTAATCAAGTAAATTCTCAATCTTCTTTTTGATAAACTAAATGGATAGAGCCCATTAAGACTCTCAATGTAAAATGTTTTCTTCAGTCACTTGGCTCTGTTCTGCATGTTTTCCAATTTTTCAATTTTCTTTTTAATAAGTGGCAACATTATAGTTCATTCTTCCAACCTATACGTCTTTAACTTGATGGCAAAAATACTGTGGAAGACCGTATCAAAAGCTTTCTTAAGTCAAGGTATATCATGTCCACCACTTTCCCCACAGCCACAGTGTCAGTAATCTCATCATAGAGGGCAATTAGTTTGGTCAGGTATGACTTGCTCTCGGTGAAACCATGCTAACTGTTCCTGGTCACCTTCCTCTCCTCCAAAACGTAAAAATGACTTAATTCCTTTTGTAAATGGCTATCTCAGAGTCATTTATTGTTCATTGGGTAGAAATCGGTTCACTGAAATGTCATGTTTATTTCTTTCTATAAACCTAGATATTTTCACTTTGCCATCTCAGCAACAATGTCCAAAGCAATATCCAGTAATCAGACTGCAAAACACTCCTGCATCCTCTACTGAATCTCTCTCACACTGTGGTAAAATACCAACAAAGCTGAGAATAATTGATATTGATTTTTTCTGCAGTAATTTTAATGCCTACCAGTGGCAGAGTGTACATGGTACAGGGTGGAGGAAGTAGCCCAGGATAGCCAGCTTAGATCCAGGTGAGCTTGCACTCAAGTCTTTGTCAGTGAGTTTCCGCTTAAGCCCCATTGACCCACTCATAGAACACTCTGTCACTTGTAGAGCCCTGGGCTGGGACACAGAGGATTTGGGTGGACCTGCATCCTCCTCCCCATTTCCCGCACCACCTCTGAGGTGGTCACCTTACCTCAGTCTGTAAAGCCTCAGAGGACCTCATCTGTTTGCTTGTCCCGCCCTGCTTGAAACTCCAAGGCTATAAACCACTTGTTTGTCCTATATGGGCACATAAACTGTTCATTTGCCCTGTTTGGGCATATAGACTGGCTGTTTGCTCCACCTGCGGCCATAGACTACTTACTACCTGCCCTGCCATGTCTGAGTCAGGGTAACGGACCACTTGTTTGCCCACTGGGAGCTGTAGACTGCTCACTTGCCCTGCCTAGGGCTAGAGATTGCAGACTTACCCCGCCCTGCCTAAAGGCTGGCGGCTATCGATGGCTGACTGACGCTGCCTAGGGCTAGAGACTACATCATCTGCTTTGCCAGTCCTGCCTGGACAAAGGGCTGGTTGTAGACAGCTTGCTCGCCCTGCCCTGCTTGAGGGCGTAGGCTGCTGATTCTGAGGAGCTAGTCCTCTGCATCAAGAGTGCTTCCATGGGTGTGTAGCAACAGAGCATGGCTTCTCTCCGAGACTTCCAGGTCACATCGTCTACACATTATAATCTGAAGTGATATCAAGGGGAATTTTTGTGCTGAGCTCCACTTATATTGAAGTCTTTTGTAAATAAATAAATAACTACTTACTCAACTTTTATTGTCACCCAAGAACCTCTCAATACCAACTGCCAATCGGGTGACAGGACTGTCCTGATTCTGAACTACATTCTGGTTTAACAATGTCATGCGAGGTCTTAATGAAAGCCAGGGTCATATCAATCATTAATACTGTTGTTTGAAATATCTGTGCAGATACTTTGTGAGGAATTATGTATATATACTGAAAATACATTCTTAGGCTATGTCTACACTAGGAAAAGTTTGGTCGACTTTGTTAACTTAACAAAGTGTTTCCCCTTAACCGGGACTTAGTAATTCGACCTAACTTCTCTTAGGTCGACCTAAGAAAGTGGACTTATGCGGCCACACTGGACTTAAGTCGACCTAATGAGTGGTCCTTACTAAGTCGACCTAAGCTTTCATTAGGTCGACTTAAGGATTTTCTTAAATCGACCTAATGAAAGCCTAGTGTGGACAGGGCTTAAGTTAGTATAGACATAGCCTTAGAGTCTACATGATGTCCATGATGTCTACATCAAGCTATGAGTCACCAGCAGAGGTGAAGAAACTGGTTTTCCGTGAGACAGGAGATGTTGATTCACCTGTCTCTGATGGCATGTAAATTAAGCATTTTTAGCTAAGACAATAGATGTCCTATTCAAACAAGTGCAATGACGAGATGTGACTTCAACAGTCAAGCAGCACATAGAAAAATCAAGGCCCAGCTGGTTACACTGTCTTTGAGTGCAGACTATGAACATTGGGGATATAAACAGAAGCCAAATATGACCCCGCCACAGCCTATCCTGCATCTAAAAAGTAAATGAGCAGTGTATGTACAAGTGGGAAAATGGAATCTGAGCCAACCTTGACTGAAAAGCTACAAAATATGTTGAGTGAGAGAAACTTTTTTTATACAGGAGATTAACCTGTTAGTTACATTTATTCTCTAGAAAACACGCTACAATTTTGTTTCATATGTGACCTTTTGTCTCCAGTATCCTTACTCTCTACTGGTTGAATTTTTGATAAATAAATGCATTCTTGTTTTCACTATAAATATATCTAAGTGCTGTAATATTAGGTATGTGAAGTGCTGGTCCAGAGCTGAATCTTAAAAGCTCATTCCTTTGGTGGATAGCAGATCTGCTATTTCTGAGTGTGGTCAGTGGATAAGGGGCTGAACATTACAGGAGAACACTTCACAGGGACTCAAGGGAAGTGGTACACCTACTGTTAACTTGCATGGCGTAGCCCAAAGGAGAATGCTTGAGTGACTACAAGACAGATGGCAGTAGGAAGCTGACACCCAGATTAGCACAAGCAAGATTCCATCACGATGAAGGTAGGGGGTAACCAAGTGACTCACTAGATCCACTCTCAGAAAACTTTTAACAAAAGAAGTTGAGAACAAACACAGTGCCTGAGCCGGATTAAAAAAATAATCCCATCAGTGTAGTAGCAGAACATTTGTAGCTCATTAGGCACTGGTTTAGCATTTGATTTTTATTCAGCAAAGCACTTCAGCACTTGTTTAAGTCCTACTGAAGTTAAGCATGTGCTCAAACGGGTTTTGCTGAATTATGGCCTTAGAGAATACTTCGTTTTAGGATTACCATATATTTGCATTCACTGCTCAAACATAAATAATCACCTCTGATTAAACTATATTAATAACAGCTGTATAATACACAATATTCTAAGACCTGCACACAGTTTACCATCAACATGAGTTGGTTTTCCTTCCAAAAAATCCCTGGTTCAATTTGAATTTTTTAAAAATTGCATAATTTTCTACAGAGGTCAACTACTACAACTAGGAAACAATCACATTAAAAAGACAAGCAGGCACCAAGCTAAAGCCGGTACCTGAGGCAACTCTTTTTTATTACAATTTAGCTGTCTGCTGTCACTACCATTCCTAATGCTCATGGAGAGTGACAAGTACCGCTTCCAAACCTTACGGGGAATAAAAATGAAATCTTTCTCTTACTAACGTTCCAAAAAATGGAAAAAACTCTCTTGAACTGCAAATAGTTCCTCTCTGTGTGTATAGTTTAAATTGTGTGAATGGGGACATGGTGTTAAAAAACAGGAATGTTACCCGAAGTCAATAAAGCTAAAGTATTTCCTTTTCTGATTTATTTAAATTAAAACTTCTAAATGCCTCACCACTTCGTAAGAGATTTCCTTATACTGATTGGGGAGCTTTTATGTTTTTACCTTCATGTGTTGCTAGCTAAAAATAAAATATAATTAAAATCAATCACTTTATTGATGATACAATTTATAGATAGACATGCATTTTCTGAATGGAGTTTAGATTTTGTGGAGAACTATTATCCCTTAGGTTTAAAAATGAGCAATAGCAGACTAATGTCAAAAGCCACAATATGAGACTATCACTGGCCATCACAGGTAACTTTCAGTTCTAGTCAGTGTCTTGTTTCCAGTTCTATTTAAATACCTATAAATTGTGATTGAAATTACCTATTTGGTGATGCTCAGAAGAGAAAACCAGGTAAAAAAGAAAACACCTTGTTGCACTGGGGCTAAAATTCCTTAGAAGCCTAGTTCAGTATATTTCAATAATGGTTCACATTAGTGTAGCATGATTTCACAACATAACTTTATAGTACAATTTAATACCAGAAGAAGAATACATTAAAAAGTCCAATAAAGTTTGAGAAAAGCTATCAACCAGCATTCACATTTTTAACAGGTGAACAAGTACAATTATTGGATTACTATTAACCCCAAATGAAAGAAGAGTGGAAAACAAGTTCAAAATCCAACACTGAGCAATGCCCCTCTTCAGCAACATAGTGACCACCCACAGTTTCAAAAAAAATATTAATTACAATTTTCACATGAAACAATAGAGATTTTATGCCTCAGTTAGATACACTGAACTTCTCACCTTGCGAATTCTCAAAACACAGTGCTGAGCAGACTGTGAAATGCAGCTTTTTAAAAAAAGGATGGGGATTAGAAAGAGATTGTATAACCCACTGGGAAAAGTGTGTGTTATGAGCTCCCCTCCATGCCAGTCCAGAGAGGACAGGAGTTATTACAGTCCCCAGCTATAGAGCCTTAGCTCCTTAGCTCAAAGTGTAGCCACTCATGCTTTTACCTCTTACGGATCCTGGCTGAATGCTGATGTGTTGCCCAATGTAGCATCCATCATATCTGCATCTTCTTTTACTTCTTTATGATGTATAAAGAAGGCCTGAAAGCTTTTTTTTCCAATGAATTTTTTTCTTTTTGTTAATATCATCTGTGCCATTACTTATTCCTCCATGTTTTTGCAGGAAAAATTCCTGGATAACTTAGCTACATGGATGGGGAACTTCCTCATCCTTTAAAAGAAGGAGCTGGGATACTGAATATTTAATAAAGAGAGCTTTTTTTTCCCCTAACTGCCTGAGTTAAATATATGTATCAACAAAAACAAATGAAGAGCTTTGAACAGTCCAATTAAAAATGACTTTCCCTGCATTAATCAGGTTTCACTTGCAAGATGTCTCTGTTGTTATATCCTGCATAAACCTGGTTATCCATAAAATCTTCCAGAAAAACAGGATAAACAAAATATTAATTTCACATATAAAAAAAGCAAACAAAATCTTCCTTAAAACAAACCAACTAAAACATCCAGACCACCTTTACATCATGAAGAAAAAAAAGGGCATAAACCCACTTTCTTCTCCTTTGCAGAAGATCTTTTTAAAACTGACAGTCGACTCATGACAGACAAGCGATTCTCCGTAAGAGTGGAATCCGCAACCTTGACTCAGCTACTTTGGGCCCACAAATGATACTCTGATTTGAGGCTCTAAGAAGATAGTAGGTTAGATACACAGTAACTGGACATGTGGTTGGTACCAGTGGTTAAAGTATGATTTGACGGGCCCCAGAACCCTCCTAATTTCTGGGCCCCCTTCCCGTATTGTCTGGGCCCCCTTCATGCATGTGCGGGTCCCAGCCCAGTAGGCATTTGTAACCACTTATCAGTACCACATACATCGGTTATCGCTCCAGAAAAATATTTATAGTTTTATATGGCGTTTATGTTTATAGCAATTATTGACACAAACTAGCAAACACTGCATAACACAATAAGTATTGTGATTAACAATGGGGGGTGTAGGACCTGCCAGCGGCCAGGGCAGGGCGGAACATGTGTTCCGCCAGATTTTTCTATTTTTAGGGGCCCCAGAATTCTCGTCCCTCAAATTTGTGGGCCCCGGAACCGAGTTCCGGTGCGTTCCCCCTTACTTTAACCCCTGGTTGATACTGACTGTAATCTAATTACAAGTCTGACCACCCAGGCTACATTCACAATACCACACTCCATTGGTGGGTATCCTAAACAACTCTATGTCCATCAGCTCTTACTCTCATGGGATATGGCTGCTTCATAGTCACCCCTTACTGGCTGAGTGTGACTCTGCTGCCAGCATTCCCTGCCTCAGTTTCCTTCCCTGAGGCAGGTCTCCTCAGTTATTCACACACTTGTGTGTGCTGAGACATGGCTTAGCCCCCCGGACAATTCACAAACAAACCTAATCCCTTCCAGGATAGCAAGAGTCCAAAGTCCCAACAAATAGAAAGGTTCCTCTGCCCTTTGGGGTCTTCTCTTCAGCTCACCCTCTGAGCTTTCCCCCTTCCTAGTGTACCTATGAGAGTCTTTCTGTCTGTTGTATGGAGCTCTGGGCCACAAGGCTGTTTCCCTTGGAGTATCATCCTTTATCTCTGCTGGGCTCTGTTCCTTGTTTCCTTCACTGCCCTGATACACAGCACTGTGTCCTCAGGCTGGTTCTCCATAAGTACCCAGTCCCTCCAGACCTTTCCACAGGAGTAGATCTGTTCCCTGTGGTACTACCAGCAAACTGATCTCTTCTAACCCTACTATAAGCTCCACGTGTCTAGTACGCTACCTGACCCTTTTGGCCCTGCCTCCTCCAGCTGGAAAGCAACTAGTTAATGTATTGGTATGATTGGCTCCACTTCCTCTTGAAGTGGCCTGTCATCCTATAACACATACAACATGGCTGACCTGAGAAACTGGAACAGTCACAACTCAAGTGTTCTCAGTTAACATCTCAACATTAATATCATTAGAGTTACTATTGCCTGTGCTTAATTATTTTTATGCGAAGGATATTAAGACTGAATAAAACACAAATATAGAAAAATTATACTGTTATATCTAGAGACTGTGGACTTTATTACCATTAATAATTATTTTATAGCACTAAAAAGCATTCTTGGTGCTTAATGTACATCAAATACAAGAATTTAGATAATTATTTTTATACATGTCCTTGAACTTTTCTTCAATTTTTTAAAATGCCATCATTTCTAAGTCTTGTCTCAATAGTGGTTAATAAATATATTTAACCCCAAATGCAATTTTGCATATTGTTTTATGATTTCTTTGAAACTACATTTTCCTCCATTTTAAATTTGCTCCTCCTTCCCAATCTCCAACCTGTATTAAGGTGCAATCACATGGATACAACTATATCCATGTGATTAGGCTGCAATAGTTAAGATTACATAAAACTGTCATTGCATATACCTTCTTTCAGGGGCTGCAATTCAGGCCCATAATATTTGTTTCAGTCTGAAATTTAGCATGCATGATCCCACCTTGAAAATGCCATTTTTTTTAGTTCTTTCTTCAAAATCAGCTTAGCTCATTTTTAAATTATAGCAATAAGAAACGAGAATTGTAGCTCAGTTTAAAATGTATTTACATTAAATTATGAAACATAGCTTCTAGTAGAAAAACAAAAATTAAATCTATTAAATGTTTTAACAACTTTGTATTATAGGACATATTTGGGGTCGGGAAGGAATTTTCCCCCAGGGCTGATTGGCCTGGGCTCTGGGGGTTTTTCGCCTTCCTCTGTAGCACAGGGCATGGTTCACCTACCGGTGAATTCTCTGTATCTTAAAGTCCTTAAATCATGATTTAAGGAGGTAAATAACTCAGTCATAGGTTGGTGGCCTATTGCAGGAGTCGGTGGGTGAGGTCTTGAGGCCTGCATTTTGCAGGAGGTCAGACTAGATGATCGTACTGGTCCCTTCTGACCTTAAAGTCTATGAGTCTATAAAAAAGGGGTATGGTTCAAGCATTAAACTTTAAATACTGGCAAAAACAGCAATGAAGACTACACTATGACAGATAGGATGTGGCGCCTTAGAAACTGGTCTACTTTATCAGATTAAAATACACTTTTCAACAAAATGGGTAAACATGAACACTATGTCCAGGGTAGATATGCTAAAATTTCGGGCCACCACTGAAAATATCTCAGACCACCTCGTTATATTTGCACTTCCACCATCCACATTTCCTCCTGTTAATCCTACTCTGGACAGCTTTGTCCATGTCACTATACTTCCCATCACATGCACCCTGGAACTTGCTCTTCCAACTTCTCAGATAAATTCTTGGTTTCTCACTAATTCACGACTACACTCAATAATACACGACCCATTCAAACTCCTCAGGTCTCAGTATTGAGAACTTTGCTTTATTCTCTGCTCCATGTATTTTCACAGAATATATTTAGCCAGATACAACATGCTTTTTTTTTTTTTCCCCTTTTGCTTTTTTTTTTTAAACCCTTCCTAAACCAAATCCTGGTCATTTAAAATTTCTTCTGCTGTACAGGAAGGGTCTTTTCTTCCCCACAAGAGCTCAATGTTTATTAAATAGAATTCACTCAAAAACAAGAGGAACTTTTAAGGGACTAGGAACATTAAGAAAAAGAAGAAAAGGAACTGATGCTAATCATAGAATCATAGGGATGGAAGGGGCCTCACGAGGTCATCTAGTCCAACCCCCTGCTAAAAAGCAGGACCACTCCCACTAAATCACCCCAGCCAGGGTTTTGTCTAACTGGGCCTTAAATATCTCCAAAGATGGAGATTCTAGCACCTCCCTAGGTAGCCCATTCCAATGCTTCACCACCCTCCTAGTGAGAAACTTTTTCCTAATATCCAACCTTGACCTCTCCAGCTGTAATTTAAAACCATTACTCCTTGTTCTGTCCTCTGTTACCATCGAGAACAGCCTAGCTCCCTCCTCTTTGGAGCTCCCCTTCAAGTAGCTGAAGGTTGCTATCAAGTCTCCCCTCAGTCTTCTCTTCTCTAGACTCAATAAGCCTAGTTCCTTCAGTCACTCCTCATAAGTCATGTTCCCCAGCCCCCTAATCATTTTTGTTGCCCTCCACTGGACTCTTTCTAATTTGTCCACATACTTTCTGTAGTGGGGAGCCCAAAACTGGACACAGTATTCCAGATGCGGCTTGACCAGTGTCGAATAGAGGGGAATTATCACATCCCTCGATCTGCTGGCAATACTCCTACTGATGCAGCCTAATATGCCATTGGCCTTTTTGGCAACAAAGGCACACTGTTGGCTCATATTCATCTTCCCGTCCACCATAACTCCCAAGTCCTTTTCTACAGCGCTGCTACTTAGCTGATCGGTCCCCAGCCTGTAGCAGTGCATGGGATTTTTCCGTCCTAAGTGCAGGACTTTGCACTTGTCTTTGTTGAACCTCATGAGGTTTCTTTCGGCCCAGTGTTCCAATTTGTCCAAGTCTACCTGGATCCAACTAGACATTGAGCCATTGATTCCTAACCGCTGAGCCTGTCGATCTAGCCAGTTTTCTATCCACCTTACAGTCCACCCGTCCAACCCATACTTCCTTAACTTGCCGATGAGAATGCTGTGGAAAACCGTATCAAAAGTCGAGGTAAAGTCGAGGTATACCATGTCAATGGCTCTTCCCACATCCACAAATCTAGTCATCTCGTCATAGAAGGAAATCAGGTTGGTCAGGCATGATTTGCCCTTGGTGAATCCATGTTGACTGTTCCTGATCACTCTATTTTCCTCCAAGTGTTTCAGGATGGATTCTTTGAGGACCTGCTCCATGATTTTCCCAGGGATTGAGGTGAGGCTGACCGGTCTGTAGTTCCCTGGATCCTCCTTTTTCCCTTTCTTGAAGATAGGTACTATATTTGCCTTTTTCCAATCCTCCGGGACCTCCCCCGTTCACCACAAGTTCTCAAAGATAATGGCCAGGGGCTCCGCAATCACTTCAGCCAACTCCCTCAGCACCCTCGGATGCAGTTCATCCGGCCCCATGGACTTGTGCACATCCAATTTTATTAAGTGTTCCCTAACCTGACTTTCCATCACCAAGGGCCGCTCTTCTTTCCATTCCACGTTACCCCGTGTAGTAGCCTGGGAGCTGGCCCTCCCTGTGCAGACTGAAGTAAAAAAAGCATTGAGTACTTCAGCCTTTTCCGCATCATCCACCACAAAGATGCCTGCCCCATTCAGTAAGGGACCTACACCACCCCATATCCTTTTCTTGTTACTTGACATACTTATAGAAGTCTTTTCTGTTATCCTTCACATCTCTTGCTAGCTGCAACTCCAATTGTCCTTTGGCCTTTCTGATTTTATCCCTGCAGTCCCGAGCAATATCTTTATACGCCTCGCTTGTCATCTGTCCAAGCTTCCACTTCTTGTAAGCTTTCCTTTATGTTTCAGCTCACCGCAGAGTTCCCTGCTAAGCCACGCTGGTCGCCGTCCACATTTGCTGTTCTTTCTGCACATTGGAATGTTATCTTCCTGTGCCTTTAACAGGGTTTCTTTAAAATACAGCCAGCTGTCTTGGACATCTCTCCCCTTCAGATCAGCCTCCCAAGGGATCCTGCCCATCAGCTCCCTAAGGGAGCCAAAATCTGCTTTTCTGAAGTCCAGGGTGTGTGTTCTGCTTCTTTCCTTCCTTCCTTCCATTGATCAGGATCCTGAACTCTACCATCTCATGGTCACTGCTGCCCAGGTTGCCATTTACTTCTACTTCCCCGATCAATTATCATGATTATCAGTTCCATGTTTTATAACAAACAATGTTCTCTCTCTCTCTCTCTCTCTCTCTCTCTCTCTCTCTCATATATAATGTACATTTCATGTTAAAGAACTTCACAAACAGCCCCAAATCAGTGGAGGCCGTGGAAAGGGGAAAGAACCACCGTGATGCTAAGCACCCCTGTTTTCATACCCCACACACTACGGCAATCATATTTGCACAAACTTACCCTTGTGAGGCATCATCTGAAAACCAGTAAGACACCAATCAATAGGACTGCTGTGGACAGTGCAGCTTGTAGAGTTCTGGACGTCCTGAGCTATTATGTTTTAAAGTCCGTATTTGAACAGAACAGAAATAGGTCTGCCCAGGTTTTGAATATAAATGAAACATGGTGACCAGTGACCATGGAATTGCAATTTACATATGCAATAAACAGAATCATCAAAGCACACAGGGAGGTTGTGGCATCAGAAAAAAGAATTGTGTATCCACTTGTCTAACCAGTCTGGTCATCAGGCAGAGGCAATGAAGCGAAATTTACACAACAGGTAAATAAAGCCATCGAGCTATTAATGGAAGGGGGCAACTACTCAGGTGTCAGTGGGGGATGGAGATTGAAGCAGGGACTATGAATTTAAGAGAGATGCTTTTGAAAGTTTTCCTGAGAGAAGAGCAGTTACCACCAAATTATCTTGCACCTAAAATAACAAGGGAAACCAACACCTTATACCTCTGTGGACGGTCCTGAGTGAGAGAGTCAACCATGCACCAAGAATAATTGGCAAGTGAAACTATCTTGAACAAAGACTTTGTCTTGCTAGATTAAGCTTTAGTCTTTTAGATGCATTTTCAATTTTATCTGCTTGTAACCATCTCTACTTTTATTTCTTTTACTTGGCATCATTAACCTATATCCCGTTGTTAATATAATTGTTCTGTTTTAATCTAAATCAAACCGCTCCTGTGTTTGAATTGAAGTAATTGGTTAACTCCAGTTAATTTGGTAACTGCTTGGTATTGCCTTTTTAAAGGAAAAAAGGAATCTTATTACAGCAGCAAAGCATTTAAAAGTACTCAGAGTTCAACTTCAGGGCAGTCAGTGGCACAACCTCTCACTAATTTGGATTGCACCCCAAAACATGACATCCGCTCTTGTGTATTCAACCGCAGAGCTGTGGCCTTATGAAGCCAAACCAGCACATGCTGGACACACAAATGGAATCACTTCACTCACCGTTGAAGTGCTGCTAACTTGGTTCATAAAACATAAAAATCCATAATGAGACAGAACCATAGGAATAGATTGATGACTATATTTGCTCAAGCCAGGCCAATGGGGCTATGAATGAGAGGCAAATTCCATGCCCTCCCCAGGCTTGCCCAGGCCTTCTCAGACTACACCCATGGATGGAACACAGAAACCAACAGTCAGTATTTGACAAAAGTCAGTGAATTCCACTTAAAGCTTATCTTCATCTGTTAAATAAAGAACATAAACAGATGCATGGAATATGGAGTATTCACTGTGAAATGTCTATCTTCTCATAAATGAGACTTTCTGTGTCCTCAAGGTACTGTCACCAATATGTATTCTTTTGTATTTGATAATAAATATCTTAAAGTTTGACTAAAATGGGATGGAAGGAGGAAGAAATTGGAGTTTTCCAGTTGCTTAGCTTACAGGCGGGTAGCTAATCTCACATTATACTGCTGCATTTAGAATTTACTTTAAAGCTAGTGTCAGTGGTGCCTAGAGTATTTCCATAAATCTAAATTTAAGAGATAAACATATGTACACAGTAAACAAAATAAAGAAGTTGACAGACGACAGTTACTATGCAGTAGTACCAGGGACTGGAAAAGGTCTGTGAATTTATTTTCTGTAAGAGCAGGAAAGGAGTGCTGGGCATTGTGCTCTGGAGAAACATGACAGTCTCTATCAGGAAATAACTATGATATATCCAATGGCAGGACGGCCCTGGCAAATGTTTATTTCTAATGGTGACCACTGTAGCTTTTAATTAATGAAAATATCAAGCCACTGACTTGTAACTGCACGTCTCAGTTTCATTTCCCTTCATATTTTCTCAACCCCTGAACCTAAAATCTGATAGGAGAGTAAGAGGAGTTTCATATTAGCAATGACATATACTACTCCTATTTATTTGCCTTTTTAGTGGTGGAAAGTCTGTGAAGAGCTTTACTTCAGGGTCTGCTTTCCTATGATACACAATTGATAAATTATTGATTAAGAGAGACTGTCTGAGTCAACTTTCTCCAAGATTGTACATGGCTCTTTAAAACAGATAGATAGTGACAAGAGTGTTAATGCAGAATGCATCTGCTTATCCAAGCACTGAACTTAATAGCCACTTTGCAATTCTCAACTGGCATTTACAGATCATTCTCGCTTTATAAACACAAGGCACAAAATACAATTAGGGAAAGAAAAACTCTGTCTCTAAAAATCTGGGGTTTTTTTCCATTTTACAAAAAGCCTCCATATCTGAATAGATTCTCCCCACATATGTAGCAATAGCAGGTGTAACAAGATGGTCACTACTGCCCCAATTTAAAAATCACAATTTAAAAAAAAATCCTGAATGGAATCTCTGCCAAGGGGAACAGGGAGGCCAAGTGCATAAAATAGCACTGGAGGTGAAAATGAAATAGCATCACCATAGCAACTCATTTAATACCTCCTTCCTCAAGACAACAAGAAATAACTCACATGAGATATTTTAGGAAATCTATAAAAAGAGAAAATTGTGTTTTGTACTTCCCAGTTATTTAAAATGTGTCAGCAAAGTATGTTTTCAGGAAATGTGTGGATATCAGTTTCTTTCACAAAGTGAAAAATTACTTTATCACAATACCAGAAAGACTTCTGGTGAACGTCTGACATCAATTATTGTTCTTAAGTTTTAACTTCACACTTTGAAGTTAGTCTTAACACTGCTCTAGAAAATTGTGAATTTCTGAAATCTCTGAAATCATTTCTTTATGAGACAAAGAGGACCAGTTAAAGGGATACTGACAAATTAAAATCAAGTCTATTTAAAAAAAATGTGTTCAAATAGTTCAGGTATTATACATTTTCCTTAGCCTCCTGACCAATTTTTGTGGTGTTTCCATATTTTCCCCTTTTGTTCTATGTCAAACCCACACAAATAAAAGGGGAACTTGAATTTGACTGTACAGAGGCAACAGGAAAGTGACTTCACAGAAAGTACACAAACTGGGAAAAAACTAGAGGGTTCCCCCTCCCTCCCCCCCGCCCCCCACCCATTAACCTCTTTTAGTCAGGGTATTTTGGGTTTTTTTAAAGCAACAGTCTATGTAAAATCTTAAGAAATAAGTCAGGAGTTTTTGAAGTAGTCTGTTTCCCTTTAAATGAAAACAACTCTATTTCCATTTTCAGTGGAGATCACATGTTTACATATACACCTCTTTTCAGTAATAGATTAAATATAAAGCTATTGAAACTGTAATGCATATTATTTAAATTAGTTAAGGTTTCTGAATTAAAATTGCTTATTAATTAATCCACATATTAGAGCAAACAGAAATTCCCAAAGAAAACCTCAAAAACCATTAAATTTATTTGATTTTCATAACATCACCTCAAATCAGCCAGGAACAGCAGTTCCAGCTGGTTTATGTACATTTCAATAATTATTGAAACTTATTTTTCTGATGCATCCTGAAAGGTCCCTGTTGTATTGTAAATGTTTTTATTTTGGTTGGCAGAAGTCACTCTGCACTCACTAAGTTAGTATCAGCTTTAATAATAATAACAATAATGGCCCCGCTAGCACACCAATCAACCCATATTGCTCCATATCCCCAAGGAAAGTCATAGCTGAGGGAACTCAATTCATCAGTTATCATCTCATGTTTTCTTAACTCCTGTCAAATTAGGGGACTGCAGAAAGCATTCTCAGGACTTACACCTGTGTGCCTGAAATTGAGCCATTTCCCGTTATTAAATATCACAGTGATTTCCTGGAATAGTAGTCAGAAGTGAGCAATCACTGTTCACTGTAAAAATAGTTAAACTATTTAGGTATAGTTTCCAAAGGGAACAAACATTCTAGGGATTGATGATGAAGTTTTTTAGCATTGGTTATAGCAGCTTTTGGAAACAGATACTAAATGTGTTGTTTGGTGACTCATTTTTACATCCTGAAGTTGAATATTTATTTTCACAATGCAGCCTGGCTACCCATTCACCACTCACTGCGTTATGTGGGTTTTAGAACTGTCGGAGTCTCAATTTTTGTATTTATTTTTATAACATGGGCATCTTCCTAGAGATGAGATTGTCTCCAGAGTGCCTCCATTTCCTCTCATGACCGCACAGTGAATTTCCCCTCCCAACTTCCCATGATCCTATTTTTATATATACATATAATCTTCTACCGTGATACATACTCCCCTGTTTGCTCCAAAGACCTCCAATGGCAACAGGGCCAGACCTAGAGTTTTTGCCACCCTAGGTGAACTAGGAGTTTGGTGCTTGCCCCCATATTCAATATAGAGAAAAATGATTGTGTGTGTGTGTGTGTGTGTATTTTAAATAGAGAAAAAAGTTCACCCCCATCTCACTTGGTGCTCTGTAAAGCCTGACACCCTAGACAATCACCTAGTTCACATATATGGTTGGGCCCACCCCAAATGGCCATGTTTCTTCTCCAGCAAAGGAGCTCTGTCACAGCTTCTGCTACTATCTTTACTATTCTCCTGCCCTTAGCCCCAGTTCTAAACAGCAGATAGATAGTGGTCTCCATACAGCTCCACCTCACTGGTATCATCCAGGTTACCTTTTTTCCTCTGATTTCAGCTGCGTTGCTCCAAGGCCAGCCTCATTTGGCTTTGCACACTCCCCTTCAGGTGCTAGTGCTTACAGCAGGAGAGCAGGGAGATGAAACCAGTGGGTGATGAACAGCCAGGCCATAAGGAGAAACAGGTAAGGATAAAGGCAGTGGAGATGAAGGACGGTCCAGAGTTATGAAGTGGGCACTGCAGAGAAGTATGTTACTGAATTGAGGGCCTAAGCTTTTGTTTGATTTGTAATAAAACCTAAAATTTCAAAATTCTCTGTAAAACAGAAGAGGATGTTACTCACCTGTGCAGTAACTGGACTTCTTTGAGATGTGTGTCCCTGTGGGTGCCCCACTTGAGGTGTCGCGTCCCGCGGCGCCCAGGATCGGAGACTTTACAGCAGTGTAGAGCATGGGGCCGCACACGCGCGCTGTTGTATCTGGAGCCGTTGGCGCTCTTGGCTGCGCGTGTGCGCGGCCGCAGCCCGCCATTCCTTCTCTACCGGTAGGATTCTGAAAGAAACGAAGAGCGTACGAAGTAGAGGGGAGGCGGGCGGGTCGTGGGGCACCCACAGGGACACACATCTCGAAGAAGTCCAGTTACTGCACAGGTAAGTAATCTCCTCTTCTTCATCGAGTGATGTCCCTGTGGGTGCCCCACTTGAGGTGACTACGTAGCAGTACCCTGAAGTGGAGGAGGGACTTCGGATGCGCATGTTGTAGAGACTGTGGAAAGCACTGACATGCCAAAACGGGTGTCATTGCTAGAAAATTTGTCGACAGCATAATGTCTGATAAAGGTCTCAGGAGAGAACCAGGTGGCCACTTTGCAAATGTCAATAATGGGTACGTCTTTGAGGAAAGCTGTCGAGGCTGCCACCGCCCGAACTGAGTGGGCGTTAGTCTTTGATGGTGGCTGTGAGTGACCCTGTTTGTAACATAATTGGATACAAGATGAAACCCATTTCGCTATTCTTTGGCTAGAGAGAGATTTCCCTTTTGACCTGGGAGCTAGGGCGATAAACAGTCTGTCAGATTTTCTAAATGATCTTGTTCTTTGCAGGTAAAACGCCAGTGCCCATCTGACATCCAAGGTGTGAAGGATGGTTTCCTCTGGAGTCTTGTGAGGTTTCGGATAGAAAACAGGTAAGTGTATTGTCTCATTAATATGAAATTCGGACACTATCTTTGGTAAAAATTTCGGGTGAGGTTTGAGTGATACTTTGTCATGAGAGAACACTGTAAATGGTGGATCTGCCATTAATGCGCTGAGTTCGCTAACCCGTCGTGCGGATGTAACCGCGACCAAGAAGTACACCTTCATAGAAAGATGAAGGAGCGAACATGTTGCCAACGGTTCAAAGAGCGGCTTCATTAGGGATTTGAGCACCAGGTGAAGGTCCCAGCATACTGCTGGAGCATGGGGGGTATAGTTTTTGTAAGCCAGTCATGAATCTCTTAACTGTCGGGTGGGATAATAATGGAACTCCCAGATCGTTACTTCTAAAGGCAGAAATCGCTGAAAGGTGTACCTTTAGGGAAGCGATGGAAAGATTAGCCAATTTCAGGTGTAGTATGTACTCTAGGATAGTTGAAATGCTACAGGTCCGTGCATTAGCTTGCAATGAGTTACACCAAGTGGAGAACCTAGTCCATTTATGAAGATAGGCCTTTCTGGTGGATGGTTTTCTACTATTGATTAATACATGTTTGACGTTCTCCGAGAACTTTAGTTCCTCGCAAGAGAGCCATCTATCATCCAGGCTGTTAGGTGTAGTTTGTGGATGTTCGGAGAAAGAGATTGCTCGTAATGTTAAGAAACAAGGTTGTGTTGGAGAGGTAAGCTGATCAGTTTGCAGAGTGAGAGGTGCAGGAGGTCTGAAAACCAAGTCTGTCTCGGCCAAGCCGGGGCTATTAGAATGACCAATGCTCTGTTGGCCTTTATTTTCTGGACCACTTTGTGCAGAAGAGGTATCGGGGGGAAAGCGTAAAGGAGACCCCTGGACCAGCTGAGTACAAAGGCATCGCCCATTGGCCTCTTGCCCCTCCCTGCTCTTGAGCAGTAACGATGGCATTGGTGATTGTTTTCTGTTGCAAAGAGGTCGAGTGTTGGTTTTCCCCACAGGCGAAAAATACCAGCCAGGACCTTCGTGTGGAGTTGCCATTCGTGAGCACTGGGAAAATTTCTGCTCAGGGCGTCTGCCGTTATGTTCTGGAGGCCTGGTAGGTAGGCCGCCGATATGTCTATTCTGTGGTGGATACACCAGTTCCATAATTTTAGTGATTCCATACAAAGGAGGCGAGATCTGGCCCCTCCTTGACGGTTTATATAGAACATACAAGCGATGTTGTCTGTCATGACTTTGATAGAGGTATTTCTTATGAAGGGTAGAAAGTGTTTGCATGCATATCGGACCGCTCTTAGCTCCAGTACATTTATATGTAGAAAGGATTCCTGATTCGTCCATCGACCTTGGGTCGTTCGTTGACCAAAGTGCGCCCCCCAGCCCAGTAGGGAAGCATCGGTGGTTAGTATGGCAGAGGGGCTTCCTTGATGGAAAGGAACACCTTTCCATAGATTTTTGAGAGAGGTCCACCACCGGAGGGAATGTTTGGACGCCGCAGGAATCGTAAGAAGCTTCTGCAATGAGTGCCTCGCTGGTTTGTAACTGGTGGAAAGCCACATCTGAAGTGGGCGCATTCGAAGGCGCGCATGCAGCACTACAAACGCTGAGGCTGCCATATGCCCTAGCAACTGGAGCACTGTTCGAGCGGGGACTAACTGCAGTGCCAGGACATGGTCTATCAAGTTCAGAATGGATGCGCACCTGTCCCGCGGAAGGAAAGCTTTGGCTAGATGAGAATCCAGATCCGCTCCGATGAATTGAATGCACTGAGATGGTTGCAGGCATGATTTTTCCGTGTTTACTATCAAACCCAGTGATCCGAAGGTTTGAGTTGTAAGGCGTGTCATTTCGATCGCTTGCCAGTGGCTTGGGGCCCGTATGAGGCAGTCGTCTAGATACGGAAAAACTATTACTCCTTGTTTTCGAAGGTGGGCCATGACGACTGCTAGGACCTTTGTAAAAACCCTGGGAGCGGTCGAGAGTCCGAACGGAAGGACCTTGTATTGAAAGTGCTGATCTGCAATCATAAAACGTAAGAAGCGACGGTGTGCGGGATGAATCGTGATATGGAAGTAGGCGTCTTGAAGGTCGAGGGACGAGAACCAGTCCCCCCGCTGCAGCGATGGAATTATTGTACCCAATGTTACCATCTTGAATCTTTCTTTTTTTATGTATTTGTTCAAGGGTCTTAGATCCATGATCGGCCTCCACCCACCTGACTTCTTCTGAATCAGAAAATATCGGGAGTAGAACCCTTTCCCTATGTGCCTTGTTGGAACTCGTTCTATGGCTCCTATATGTAGTAAGTGGTGGACCTCTTGTACCAGAAATTGTACGTGAGCTGGGTTCCTTAAAAGGGACAGGGTAGGGTAATGTGGAGGAGGCACCGCTATGAATGGAATTGTGTAGCCGTGCCTGATAATCTGTAAGACCCATTCGTCCGTTGTTATGGACGCCCAGATGGTATGGAATGGTTTTAGAATGAAATCGTATTGATACCGGAGAGTTAGTGCTCACAGCAAGGGAGTTCTCGAACCCTTGACCAGCCCCTCAAAAGTGGTTCTTGTTCTGAGGTTGTTGACCGGAAAAGGATGGCTGTTGCTGGTTTTGTCTGCATTGTTGAGGACGTTGCCTCGGTCTCTGGTTGTCAAATTGCCTATATCTGTTTTGCTGAGGGTACCTGTGTTGGTAAGGTTGGAATCGATATTGAAAGGTGTTACGTCTGTTAGAAGGGGTGTAAATTCCTAGTGTGCGTAGTGTCGTTCTTGAGTCCTTCAGTGAATGGAGGACGTCGTTGGTTTTCTGGGCAAATAGCTGCTCCTTATCGAAAGGTAGATCTTCCACCTTCGTTTGTAGATCCTTGGGCAGACCTGCGCTGTTTTGAGGCTCTGCGCATGACGATGGATGTGGCTACTGACCTTGCTGCCGTATCGGCCACATCCAAGGAGGCCTGCAAGGACGTTCGCGCCACTAGTTGGCCTTCTGCCAGCAGCTTACCATATTGTTCTCTCTTGTCATTGGGCAAGTCCTTGGCAAAGAGAGATAATTTCTCATAGATCCCGTGATCGTAATTGGACAGCAGCGTCAGGTAATTAGAAACTCTGAGTAAGAGCGTCGACGAGGAGTAAACTTTCCTTCCTAATAAATCAAGTCTTCTCCAATTCTTGTCATAAGGAGATGACCTATGGGTTGACTGCTTTGCTTTGTGTGTTGCTGCATCTACTACTAGTGAATTTGGGCTAGGGTGGGTAAAAAGAAACTCCACATCCTTGGGCAAAATGAAATATTTCCTATCGTTGCGTTTATTGGTAGGAGCTATTGAAGCTGGTGTTGACCATATGGTATCCACTGGTTCCATCAGGGCTGTATCCATAGGGATCGCCACTTTGGCTGAGGCGGTGGTATGTAGGATTTTTAACAGTTTATGTTGGGACTCTTTAACTTCCTGCAGAGGTATATCGAGATCTCGCGAAATTCTTTTAAACAGGTCATTGAATGATTTAGAATCGTCGATGGACGAACTGGTAGATGGAACCACGACATCATCCGGAGATGAAGAGGAATCACGAATCTCGGGAGAAGGTTCTCTATACAACAAGGAAGCATCGCCATATGACCGTGATGGCATATGTGATGAAGACCTTGGTGACACTTTCTGCAGAGATGGGGAAAAAAGAGGAGCTGAAGGAGGTAACTGAGAACGGCTGTACTGGGGATAGTAAGGGTCCCAGTGCTTGTGATATGGTGACGGGTGCGGATACCAGGATCGGGAAACATAGTGGTGATGTGGATGTCTATGGTGAAAGAATTCCGGAGGTGGAGAAACGGTCCTAGAAGGTGAAGAGTGCTCCGATGAGAAGTAAGCCTCTTCTGGCAGCGGAGAACGGCAAGGCGACAAAGAATCCTGGACTAGCTCCTGCTGCATAGGAGGTGACCGCCGAGGAGAGGAGTCAGTATGCTTTTGTTTCGCTTGTTTCTTCCTCGGTTGGCTATGGGAGCTGGTCATGGTCGGCACCGTGGAGGAGTGAAACGGATCCGACATCGGCGCCAGAGGACGATCCATCGGTGCCGAGGGGGCTTGCGGTTCCGAAGGCATTGGTACCGGCTCCGGTGTGGTTGATGGTGCCGCTGCCGGTGCCGTTAATGTAGGAGTTGGTCTGGTCAGTGCCCGTGCCTGGTGCCGTGCCGTCGACGGTGACGGTGCCGAGGTCGGTGCCGAGGACGTAGGAGGTTTCTTAGTGCCCGGATCCGAGGGCTTGGAATGTCTCGGGGTACCTCGGGGCACATTATCTCCACATTTTCTTGAGTCTCTGCCACGACTAACCGAAGTCTTAGTCTTAAGTGGCTTGCCAGTACCTGAGGAACCCATAGCCTCGTCGGTACGAGTAGTAGGAGATGGCAGTGTGTCTACTGCCTTCGTTCTCCGTGGTGTGGAGACTGGCGACCTCGTTCTTTTTCTTGGGGAGAAGTCTGACGGTTTGCTTGGAGGTCCGGGGTCAGAAGCTGGTCTCAAGGAGCTCTCCAGCAGAAAAAGCTTTAGACGCAGCTCCCTGTCTTTACGAGCTCTCGAGCTCATGCTCTTGCAATGAGTACATTTGAGTGGAACATGAGACTCCCCCAAGCACCGTATGCAGGTAGAATGGCCATCTGAGGCAGGCATAGCCTCTTTACAGTTGGCACATCGTTTGAACCCTGGACTTGAGCCCGGCATTCTTTCTTTTTTCTTTTTTTTTGTTTGTTTAGAGAAAAGGGGGTATGCTATCTATACCTATCTATGTATAATTAATTTAATTTAAATTCTTTTATTTTTTTAAGGAACAAGTGCTAGAGAAGAACGAACGGTAAGAAACAACGTTTTTTCTGAGGAAAAAAAATTTTTTTTTTTATGAGGGAAGAATAACGGGGTAAAAACTGCTAACTATATTGAAGAATATCTCTCTCTTTACTATTTTAGGTGACAAGAAGAGAGAAAGAACAGATCGAGAAAACGAAGAGAACTGCTCGGTTGCTCCGTCTCGGACCGGCGGTTGAGAAGGAATGGCGGGCTGCGGCCGCGCACGCACGCAGTCAAGAGCGCCAGCGGCTCCAGATACAACAGCGCGCGTGCGCGGCCCCATGCTCTACACTGCTGTAAAGTCTCCGATCCTGGGCGCTGCGGGACGCGACACCTCAAGTGGGGCACCCACAGGGACATCACTCGATGAAGAAATTTGGAAAAAAATATATCACTTTGAAAAAATGAAAACATTTTCTTTGAAAATGTCAACACAAAACTTTGCCAGGTGGGCTGACAGGGAGCTGGGAGCCAAAGAACCTTGGTGAGCCAGGTCCTTGGTACCATATCAATAGTACTGGGATCCTGGAGGGAAACAGGGATTTCAGCAGTAGATCAACAGCATTGGGATCTTAGTTTTGGGATCAGCCAGATAAGACCAGGGATATGGATGTTGCTTAAACTTGGCATAGATCCACTTAGACTGGAAGATATCCAGAGTTGATGCTGGATTAACACATTGCCAGGCTTAGCTGAATGGGCCGTAAGAGACTCTCCCTTCAGTAGGGGTGTGTGAATCGGACAACCTGTTCCTGTGGGCTGTCCAACATGTGCATCTGATGGGATATGCATTTGATATGGAATAACCATCTCCCTCCCCTTTAAATGTCTATATTAAGTAATTCACTTTAATCATATTAATCTGCTGTAATATTATATATAAAGCAGGAAGACGAGTCTGAGAACACCTCATACTCCTAGTAACAGAGAACATCAACACCTCCTTTGATGAGCAGAATCTATTACCTTCCCCAAAACATATGAGAGTGATCGGTACTAAAGAAATCACAAACTATCCCCCAGTGCTTAACTTTTTCTAATCAAGAAGCTAACAGAAAACAGCGTCTAACAACATTGTCAGCTACCAGTACCCTGGAACCTTCTCAGTAAAGCATGGCACGGAGCATATTTGTTGACCTCATATATGGCTTCCTCTTTTCCACAAACTAGGAAATACTACCCATACACTTTCTGCTGTACCAGGCATCTATACCATTCAGCACCAATTTTTCCTCTCCTTCTTCCAAGAATCTGCAGGGGTCAAAAGAAATACCCTGCAAGAGCTTATGTAATTCTTCTCTGACCAAAAATAGAAAGACTTTACAGGGAACTGTAACGTCACCTCGAAAACCTTCACTCTTGGAATTCCACAAGACAACTATTTTCTCTTCCAACATTATTCAACATCTGTGTGAAACTACAGAGTTAGCTGATAAGATAGCCTGAGCTGAACTGCCAGCAGTAGAACTGAGTGTTGTCTGTGTACATCTCCTTGTATCAATCAGAAATAGTATCTTCTCCCAGCTGCCAATGCCTACTCAAAATGAGTATAAAGATGAAGAACAGCTGACTAAAGCTGATCCTTGCCAGACTAAAATTATACTGGCAGGAATGAAAACGAACTTTGAAATTTGTCTTCTTTACTACATACTTCAAAGTCATTTGCTCTCAGATTTTTAAATACATCATATAAAGCTCAAACATTATCACAATGATTTGCCCTAATCTGATCTATCAGTTTACTACAGTTCTTCATCAATTAGTAATACAGCAATTGACCTTTGTGGATCTGGACCCCATCGCTTTGGGACTTGTCTGAGACTGATGACTTATACAGCTGAGTCCCTTCCCCCTCAGCCTATCAGATCATGCTGGGTGTGGAACTCAAGACAGGAGCCATCTGGTCAGGACTGGACAGAGAGACAACATCTCTGAGGATGAGGGAGTAGGGGAAACTCCTGAGATCTGGCTAGTGGAAGTAAGGGCCTGTGTGTGGACTGTTACAACTGAGAGAGAGAAAGGCTCTGGGTGAAGAGATTACAGAGACCCAGTACACCACAGGAGGGGGTAATGCAGGATTGGTTTTACACAGACTGTCACCTCCTTGATCTATTCACTCTACTGGTCACTTTAAATAGTCACATAATGTGATATTGGGGAACCAGCCCAGAGAAGGTGAAGCCTGTAAGGAGTAGGATAACCAGACAGCAAGTGTGATAAATTAGGCTGGGAGACAGGGGGAGGGCGGGTAACAGGCACTTATATAAGAAAAAGCCCCTAATAGCTGGACTGTCCCTATAAAATTGGGACATCCAGGCATGCTGGCAGGGGATCAGGAAAAAAGGCCAGAAGAAGCAGCACGGAAACGGAATGAGGACAAGAAATATCAATGGAACCCAGTTCACAACCAGAGATAGCAGGTTATGGTTCAACTAGGCTTGGGTCCCAGAAGTAAATCTTCACTCCAAGGACTGTAGAAGATACTGGTTCCAATACTGCCCATGCCAAGTGCTCAAAAATCTTGAGAATCAGGTCACCCAAAATCATGACGTCTTTTAAAACTTGAACCTAAATAGTAAAGTTTTTCTCTACAACTAAGAGAGCTAGAAACTTATTTTAATCCTTTCTCTGAGATTCTCACATAATCAGATGATTCCAGGAGCTGAGGCTTTAAGAAAAACACCATATAATTTGAAACTTAAGATAACAATCCCAAGCTGACAACCTTAATTTCCAACCTGCAGAGTGGGAAGCCTGGGGCACAGTTATAATTTTTGTTAAGTGTGTTATTCTCTAATAATGTTACCTATATGTTTTCAATGCTGTTTAATATAATCCTTTTTATTGAATTACCCAGCATTCCCAGTAGCCCTTATCAGATTATTTCTCTGCCAGATAGGGAATAAAGTTCCTTGTTTGTTTTGTGACCCCAACATGTAAGTCCAATTCCTTTGTGGAACCCACCAAGTGTTAGATACTCACTGGGCTCTAATAATTGGTGCACCTTCAGTGCTTGCCTCTAGGGTTTGTGGTACTGTAGGTGATACCTACTGACTCAAACCAATTTTGTGTCCATCACTGCTCATGAAGGTTGCATCAGTCAGTTATAGTACTTTCCTTTCTGATGCTCATCATCCATGACTTACGAGACATCCATCAACTGATGCAGTTTACTAATTTCACATTTCCATTTCCAGTCCAACCAATTCTCACTATGCTTCTGCCTGTACTAACAGCCTGCCATACCAGAAACCTTCACTATTTAACCTGGCATTAGGAAAATAAATTATACTTGTAGTAATTCAGAGCTAAAATAGTTCTTAACCTGGATTTAAAATTTCATTCAATAAAAACTACTGAAAATAAAGTTTTCCTTGCTAGTTAGGTGGTTTGCTGCCACTGTTTTAAGACCATCTTGCACATTTTTTTCCTCCATTTGCTCCTGTTTCCCAAAGTATCCTTCCAGAGCAAGACCCCTGACAGCAATTCTTTTGACTCCAGAGTCCAATTCTTTCCACTTCTCTACCTAGATCACCAAGGATAATGATTTCCTTCTCCTGCGCTCAGGATGTATCAATCCCAATGCTTTTTTTAAAAAAAAAAAAAAGGTGCCAGTACTCATATCTTGATAGTAAATTTGAAAAATGCCTCTCCCACCCCTTTTCTTCCTGCACCAACTCTCTTCTTCCAGCGGTGCGCTCCCTTCCTCTGCTGCCCCCCACCCTCTGCTGCCCCAGCTGGGCAGCAGTGCCGTACCCCTGCATATTGTCACAAAAAAAAGCAAAAATCAATCTACTTCTCATAGTAATGCTTCCTTGTCTATTTTTGTTTCCCTAGTTAGATCCAGTGTGTCCTCTGCAACAATTGGCCTTCTGCTTTCAAAACAGTAGTTGAAAATTTGAGGGCAGCCATCCTCTAGCACCAACTACTTAAAAATCCCACCCTTCTCTCTTACCCAGATGCCGCCTTTCTGAGTAACAGAAAAAGCCCTAGGACAGCACACAGAAGGGCCTGGAATCTCTTCCTCTCTTCATAATTATTCTGTCATTTTTCCTCAAGGAGAGATGAAGAAGAAAACTTCCAAGCTGCCTGTCTGCCTGAGCTTGTTCCCCCTTTTCACCTATAGGCACAAAAATGTCTGCTTTCTTAAAAGGACCTTGATCCAATTCTCTGGGTGACCACAACACTATTCACAAAGTTGTACTGACATAATTAATGGCTCTGGTGCATAAACGAAGCTGTTTTGTCATTATATGGCACGGTATAAGCTGAAGCCATAATTGGTAAAGACAGGCATGTTAATTTCTGCTCCATTCAAAACAGAAGGGAGGAAAAAAATCAATGTTTGGCAATTGCAAGAACACAAAGTTAGCCAATGAAATAACATTTTTTTCAACCTGCTAACCCAACATTATAAACAGTGAGGAATAAAACTTAAACTTCTTAAAAACATTTGAGTGTTCCTTTAATGCTCTATTTAGACAGAATATTTAATCTAAATAATATTTAATATTTTAATAATGCCCCATTGCCCTCAAAATGTATTAGGAATATTAAATATGTGTGTGAAGCAGTAGCTCATGCTGGTGTGTATCTCGTATGAACTTTTAAAAATATACTTCAATCTTTTCTACTTTAAAGAACAAAGATACTAAATAAATAGGTCAAATTTACAATCATCAGCAATCATGAGAAATGCTGCAATAATCTGTATTCAGTATTTTTTAAAATAGCTTACTATTAACTTTCCCATAAAAGGTTTTCCACCTTTATAAGGAACATGTGAACGATAAAAAAATATTCCAGTGCACTGGAAGTGAACACACAGAAAAATCAGCTAACCATTTGAAATACCAGCTTTCTTCCTCTTCTTGGCATGTCTCAGTGCTCCAGCATTGGAAATACTACCTAGTAAGTGCCGCAAAATTATACAGCACCTGCAGAGCAGTCCAATACCCTAAAATAACAGAATTTATGGAAAATCTGTCACTGCTTCCAATTTCACACACAATTAAGTATAAAAGTTAGATATCAAACTTTAGTTTCCAATTGATAAGAGTAAAACAATCACAAATACCAATTCAGAATTGGGGCCATTGCAGTGTTACTATTTACTATTTGCATTTTCTTGTTTTTATTTAGTTTCCATCTGAAATTATGGTTAGATATCTTCCAGCAGGGTAGCTATGTTAGTCTATTTCAGTAAAACAAATGGTCAGATATCTTCCAGCAGGGTAGATAGGAAGAAGAAATTATATAATCCAATTCATTTAATTATCATGGACTATCTGACCATAACAAATAAGGAGTTCTGTGGCACTTATAAAGACTAACCAATTTATCAAGACATAATAAGCTTTGTAATCCACAAAAGCTTGTATCTTAATAAATTTATTACACTTTGTAAGTACCACAGAACTCCATATTTGTTATGGTCAGATAGTCCATGATAATTAGATGAATTGGATTATACAATTTCTTCTTCCTATCTACCCTTTATCAAAGGACTCCCAAAGACCTCCGATGTCTCAAAGACCCCAGCTCACATAACCACCTAAGAGGTTAAGCAGCAGGTTGTAATAGGATGTAGATATAAAAGTATGAAATTTTGTACCTAAAAACTGAGTTGGCCCAGGAGCAGTTCTCCATGAATCCGTTATGCTCAGCTTGTTTTTTATTCATAGGATATAGATTAACACCGCCTTCCAACTGGTAAATTGGGAACCCCAACCCTTATTAGTGACATACATTTTGACTAGTTTATCTATCCCAACTGTCCTTGCAAAAAAAACCAACCAACCCAACCAAACCACACCACAAATATACTCGCCACTAGAAGTTGCTGGCAAACCCCTTAGATTGCAGAATCTAGAAAAAATGAATGGAAATACCAATGCACTAAAGCCTCAATAACTACAGATATAAATTCCATATTCTACTTCTCTGAAAAACTTTTTGAAAGCAAGACTTAAGAGAAAATGCTTCTAGCTATTTTCATCCTTCCACAAAACTCAAGTGAGAAAGAAATTTATGAGTAGGAAAATTAGAAAATATGTTTTGACTTGTTAAGGCTTGGAATAAGAGACAGAGAAAGTTTTTAGATCAAATTGCAGAACAAAATCTCATGGGCAAATTACTTTTCTAAATGGGGACCTAATGAGATCAATTACTCTAAAAAAGAACAAAAAACATGAAGACGCACATTTACCTTACCATGTTTAACAAGGCTTCTAACAGACAGAATTAAAATGTTTTTAGTAGTGGAACAACCTTCTGACAGAACCCTTCTTAGAAATATGAAATAAAAGCTAGAAAAATAAAACCCTTCTTTCTTCAAGAGCACCAAAAATAAACGATTTGAGTATATACTGCAAGAGCTCCACATCAAAGTTATTTTTATATGGTTTAACAATGAACACTACGCTCAGTAGGGAAAAAAAGTGTTAGAAGCTGGGAATGTTCGTTATATTCATTTATTTTAGATCTGAGTAACGGTTATGCCTGTAGGACAGAAAGACACCTAATGGAGAAGGAAAAAATGGAATACCATATAGGGATTAAAATGTGCTTTGGTGCCTTAATCAATTGACTCCTGTAGGGATCTTTTCAGACTCCGAGAAAGTATGAAGCAAGCCTCTACACCACACTTAACAAAAATTAAAAAATAGATAAATACATTTGTTAGTCTTTAAAAATGCCACAGACTCCTTGTTTGTTTTGCTGAAGTAGACTAACACAACTACCTTTTGGAACCTGCTGCTAATAACTCCAAAAGGATTTAGCGAAGTTCAAAAATATTTTGCCACAACTTCAGTTTCTCTAGGGAAGGCTGTGATCTGACTCAAACTCCAATTGTTATGATAGCATGGTTATATGAAAAGTAACAAAAGTGCTTTGCACTTATTTAGTGCTTTACATTTTCAAAGCAGGCAAACTGAGGCAGAGCGTGGTTTGTTGATTTGCAAAAAGCCATGCTGCTTCTCGGTGGCAAAATATGGATTAGAAGTCAGGCATTTTTGTCTGTCAGCCCCATACCTATTTCACTTAGCCCGTCCTTCTTTTCAAATATATAATGAGATTTTTATTACAGTCTATTCAAAGTTTTTTGAATAGCTGTTGAGTCAATGTTTGTTTCCTATACTCTGTTAGATGTTTATATAAGAGACTATTGCTTTTAATCTTTATATATTGGCTTTATACATGACTTGAAAAACATTTTAAAAAACTGGCATTTCCCCCCACGGCTTTACACTGCTGATTTGTAGGCCTGTGTTACTGTAACAGAAAAGGTGGCAAAACATCATTCTTAAAGGTGTGACCCTCTCCATTTAGATTCTTTAAAATCAACATAGGGATTTTGAAAATTCAGGTATCCAAAAGAGAACATAAACTTGTCCTTTCTATCTTAGGCTTCTTTGGTTGGGAAGCAGGTGTGAAAGGCATGAATTGGTAATGAAAATGTAGTCCATTAAATAACCTACAAAAAAACGTTCATGTAATTAGAGTCCTGGAACAAGCAATAACTTGTGCCTTCTAAGACCATGAACAAATCCCTTCACTGAAAAGATCAGATTTTTAGTTTCCATTTTCTTCTTTTTTTTCCCTCAATGGCAGAAACTGAACTGAAACAACAACAAAAAACTCTTGATCTGTTAATATTATCAACTTTTTCTTTAAAAAATAAATTATAATTCTTTTTATTGTTGTATATAGTGTAATTCTTGGCCAAAAGTAAATGGATAATAATTAACCAATATTCCCCAATTTTTATTCCCCTATTTTTCAAAGGAAGAACTCAATAAAAGTCTCAAAACTCTGAAAAATGTATAGACAAATACAAACCTCCAGGTTGGTTTTCACCACCTCCACTCCACTAAAATTGCTCTCAAAATAATAAATGACCTCTTCTTGGCCCAGTGTCTCCAACATATCCTCAAACTCTCAGTGGCCTTTGAGACTGCTGACCACTCTTTATTTCTTGAAGTACAGCTCAACATAAACAGCGAGCAGCTGAACACCTCTGAGGGCAGGTCTACATCGTGGTGGGATTTCGGCAACAAAGGGAGATATGCAAAGTACGTAAAATAACTTGCATATCTCCCTTCGACTACTTACTTTCAGTGCATTGAGTTGAAGAGAAATGCCCTCCCTTCGACTCAGCACTAATCCAGTTGCCAGGGTGGTCTTCAGTGATCGACTTCCTGATCAGCTAAGCGGGTCATCACAGACCCGATGTGTCAATTGGGAAGATTGATCTGACAGTGGCCAATTTGCTGCCACCAGTGAAGACTACCCCTGAAAGTTTCCAACTTGGGGGGATAAATCAAATGAATGGGCCAAATGGATCAGTAGAAACTCCATAAAGCTGTTGTTCAAGCACTTCTTCCTTAGAGCATGGAGGCCTTTCTCAGTGTGCCTTCCAGAAAAAGAAAAAAAGAAAATTTTGGTGGCCGATGTTGGTATTATTTAAAATCAATATACAGAGTGTATCAAAATCCTGGATCCAGCACAGCACAGTATGCTACAATAATTATGAAAGAACTGCAGAGATTTAGGTGCATGCTAAATCATGGCACCAATTCAGTCACAAAGTATCCCTACGTTCTCATGATCATTCGAGACTAATCCCTTGGCTCTATAGGGGAAAAAGGTAGTAAAACAAAGAACAAGAAAACTATTTTAGGAGACCTTATTCAGACAATAGGGTGGGTCCCTGTGGAGCCTCCTATCACTGGTACTCTTATGTTTACTGCTCATGATCCTATGCAGTGAGTTTTGGAGAATGAGCATTGTATACACAGAGCTTTCTGAAAATAAATGGAAACCCTTAAAGCAGAAGTTCTTAAACAGTACCTGTGGACAGCAGGCACATTACAAGGTGCAGTCTCCTCATCTTTAGTTCCAGATATTAAAAATTAATTAGTAAACAGGCAAAAATTCAGTAAGTTCTTTCCTCATAATGTACATATCAACACGGAAACAGGGATGTTATGGAATCACTAATATAAAAGATGGCTTGCATGGTCACAAATGGGAGAGAAAGTGGACCTTAAGATGTTCTCTTTAACATGGACTCACCACTATAAAAAAAAAGGAGGGGGGGAGGGGAACCTTTACCATAAGAAATCTGGGCTCTCTGTCTGCCACAGCTCTACGCAGCATACATCACAAGTTACTGGTCTAATCCTGTTCAACAGAAAATCTTGTTCCATCATTCCTCTAACCATTCTAACTCAAACACAGACAAACTGTCCTGTATTAGTTCTGCAATTCTAAATACATTATCTGTTCTTTTACTTCACACGTGCTGTATTGCTATTGTAATCAGGGCTGGATTAAGGGGCCCCGCAGCCCTGGGCTACCCACTTTCTTTGGGCTCCTGGCCTGGGGCCCTCCACCCCCACCATTGGCCCCCTCTGTCTAGGGCCCTGGCCTCCACACAGTAGCCTGGGGGCAGGGTGGGCCATGGTTTTTTTTCTTGTTTATATGTGTTGTGGAAAGAAAGTTGTGGAATTGGAAATGTGAGTTTACAAAATAGCGACATCATGTTATAGATCTATGTAGTAGTTATTTTGTTTCTTTTATCATGGGATTTGTAAAGTTAATACTTAATAAAGCTCATTACTTTTGTTTTCATCAACTCTGAACAATCTTTGTTGTGAGTCCTTTAAGGCTGAATCCTGGATCTCCAGCTGCTTCTCTATAGGAGCTGGGGTTTATTTTTTCTGGCACTGGAGAAGGGCAATTGAGGCAAACTCTAGCCCACCTGAAGGTTACACTCTCACCCCCGAACCAGCTGGTCTGCCCTAGGGGGTGGGGCCAGCCCAGCCCCGGGCAGCAGTGCCCTAAGGGAAGGGCTAGCCAGCTGGTGTGCACAACACTCTCAGGCCAACGCGCCAGGGCTGCACGGCTCAGGCTGGCGTGGCTGATCCCCTGGGGATCTTGGTTTGCCCCAATGTTCCCCCTCCTCCCCTGAGTGCAGCAGCTACATGCCAGCTGCCTTCCCCTACACAGACTAGCTGGTCTGGGGGCGGGGCAGGAGTGCCACAGCTGGCTGCAGCCTCTGGCTCTAGGGCCCTGCCCTCCCCAGTGCCAAAGCCACACCCAAGCCTAGCCAGCAGGGCTGGATAAGGGATTTTAGGGGCTGCAGTCTGGGGCCCCCCTTCAGGCCAGGGCTTGGGGCTGCAGCCCCTAGAGCCCCTGCATTAAGCCAGCCCTGATTTTAACTCCATTCCCTCCTGGTTGGAATGGACTAGGCAGAAGACACCATTGCACACAGTCAGTCTTGCCATTCAGCAGGAGGTTCCCAATTGAGTGGCTTCCTAGAATTTACTTAATCTGGCGTTCTTTATTGCACTCATCCCCAGAGCAACCAGGTTAAATTTCTGTTGTCCCTCAGCCTGACCCACTTAACTGAAACAGGAGGATCTGGGATAGACTAAGGAGAGGCGAGAACCTGGACGGTTTGCTTCCTGAGTAACTTCTCTATCCTGATTCCCTCCACTATATTTCTCTTTCTTTCCTTTCTTCTCAATTCTTTTTTCTTTCTTTCTGCAAAAAGAGTGATTGGATTAGGGAAAAGGGAAGCAGGAAAAGGCTGAACTGAATTGCTCCACAAGTGAGGAGATAAAAAGGTTGTGAATCAGGGTGTGAAGCCGCATGGCTTTTCTTTTTTGTAGGTGACTGTCGGCTTTTTCTTCCCACTTGCATCACCATAAGAAATATAACTTAAGAGTAAGAACTTTTTCTACAGGAGCTGGGTAAAGCTGAAAAAGGAGTGACATGCACTAATAATTATTTGTAGTCTGAAAAGCAAATTCTAAAAATAAATCCAAAAAGCCCTACAATGTAGACTATGGACTCTTCCCAGAAGCGAACTGTTTTATTTGAACAGACTGCATTAAATCTGCTATTTGTTTTTTCACATATTAGTCAGCGTAGGGATTTCATGTGAAATTCATAAATAAAAATGTCATATATACAGTGGTGCATACCAGCTTACAGATGGGTTAGAGTATGTGATTTTATTATAAAGGGAAAAGATTGTAGCTCTGCCTCCTGAAGCATGAAAGAGAATCTGAAAAGAATAAAAGAATGACCATAATAGTCTAGCTTAATGCGTTTTGGATGCTTTTGTCTAAAAATTCATAGACATTCCCACTTTAAAATAAAATTAAAATTTTTTAAATGCCAAAAAAGGACAAAAATTGTGAAAAATGGACTAAATTCTGCCATGTGTTTCAGAATTGTGTCTTCATCTGGTTCAATTAAGAAAGGCCCTTAGTAATGAATACATATTAGGTGTCACTTCCAATGGAGATATCGAGCTTAGGGTCTCAAATAGAACTCTTCTTGATGCAGCGTTGGAAGCCATTTCCCTAGTATTCACACAGAAAGCACTGTGGAAGAGGCCGCCTAAATAAATAAATAAATGCATCACTCCTCTTTGTATTAAGGCTAGTAACCATTTCACCCTATCATTCTTGCAAAAAGCAACTCTGAAATTTGCATGATTTAGCTGTCAAATTATGGCTCCTGAGATGAAATGCTGCAACAGCACAAGTACATAGAGAAAGTGAATATGTCTTAAAAATAAGGTCTTCATTTTTTTCTGTTTGTTGTGACCTCGAGCAACCAAAGTCCTACATTTATTAAAAGCCTTAGTTGCTGCTAACCTGCAGAAACTAAGTGATACACATAGACTTCTAACTTCCACCTTTCTACTGCGAACCGAATCTAGTAGTAATGCTTTTAAACTGAAAAATCAGAGTCCTTCAAAAATGGTCTTTCCATCCTGTTAGACTTTCAAGAGGAGCAGGGATCACTTTTATATATTTGATGATGTGCTGAGAAAACCATGAAAATAAGCAGCATATAAATAAAATTGTTACTGTTTCCCTGAGGTCTCTGCTTCATAATCAGTTACTCCACTTTCTGTCTCCTGACAGTTGTTGGGATTTTTAATGGATTTCCACAGTACACTGATCTTTCTTCTGAATACATTGGCCATGACCCTGAACTTTTAGATTGCAGTGACCCAGATGGCCATGGAAGGATTTGTACAAAATTGAGCCCTCTTTGTCCTGTTCAGAAAGTGAACAGTGTTTTAAATAGGATGATTTAGGAATTTTAAAATTAATCTCTGAAACATCTTAATGTTGGTCAGCTGGTTAAGAAAACAAAAATCATACCCCTTAGCCAGGATATGCCACAAAAGGGAAATCAGGCATTTCACATCCATATGTATTACTACATTTTCTTCATTAAAGGGGAAAAATATAAATATATATTATATACACAGACACCACACACAAACTTAGAAATGGAAGACTTCATATGACAAACTGAAAACTGCTGTAACAGAAGGAAATTCAGTCTACCTACAAGGACAGAGTCTAAACTATGAACTTAATATAAACAGAAGAACAAACCCCAACTCTCTCAAGTTCAACTCAGGGGACAGATGCTGACAAAAATACAAACAAAATGTAAGAGATCCATAAAGAACCAAACTAACCTGGATGCGAATTCAAAAAAGAAATAAAACGGGTTGAAATAAATGATAACGTTAATCTTTGAATCAGTCTTCTACTACTTTGTGATGAGGGGGAAAACAGAAGGAAGTGGATAGAAGCAAAATGAGCAGTAATTGAGTTGAATTTATCAAACTTTTGCAATGAACTCAGTTGAAGCTTTATGACAAGCAAAATACATTTCCATAAATCTAAACTGGGCTCTTTTCTTTACAAAAATTAGCTTCAAAATTAGCTACAAGCCTAATTCAGCATGTTATTTCTTTAAAATCATTACAACAAAACTCACCACCTCCACAGTCTATCAAAGGAGTGGAGAATTTTATATGGAAGAAAAGCATTTCTAAAATTATAAAGAGGAACAACAGTTGCTAGTTAGTTGTTGTGATTCTCATAAACATGTTAAATTCCCTAATGTTCTGAAATTTGACACTTTGTAGCATAACAATTTATGTAAGCAAACTTTAAAAGAATACTATTGAAACAAGACGTTATTTGCCATTTCTTTTCATTATGCAACATTAGAAGTTGGATAGTATAGAAGATTTAACTGTATTATATACAAAAGCAGCCGCACACTAGTGAGCACTTCATTAATTAAAAGCCAGAAAAGGAAGTTTGCTAAACGAAGCAAATGTTCTTATCGCTTCTATCTATATTCATTAAAACTGACAGGAAACCAAATATCACCATCTGTCTACTTGCAATAAAGACACTAAAAACAGCTCCAGGCTAGCAGAATAACATAAAACAAAGTATAAAACTGCAGACTTTAAAGTTTCAGTTGTAAATGGATAAGGGAGCAACTGACTTTGGGTTGAGAAGGGGAATGAGGGGGCAAAGAGGGACTTCGTAAAACACCAATAAAGGATTCAGCATTTTTAGAATATGTTCATTCCACTGCTACTCTGCAGCTCTGCTAGGTCAAGTATAAACTAATACTTGCTTGATATTTGTCACTGAGATCAATGGTTCGGCAGAAAGACAAGCATTATATATTAGCTCATCTGACCATTTAGAAACGACCGCTAGCAAAAACATGCCTGAAATTATATTAGACTATATGAACTGCAAAATTTCTCCTGTCTGAATGCTAGTACGGATCTAGATCATGCATTTTTTGTAATTTTGTTAGGTACTGACACCTTGTGTTTACAGTTTCAAGATGAGAAAGCACAATTTATGAAATTAATCATATGTTTTATATCATTGTGATTCAGCAGCTCAGGAAAGAAACTGAAATATGATTTTATATAAGCAAAAGAGGATCACAAAGGTAGTAGTGACTTAGATGAGAGCAAAATAATATGGCTCACACCAGCAGTCACAAAGGTCACCGGAAGGTCATTGCTTTAAGGTAGTTTACAGCAGTTGTACACTTCCTACATTGTAGTAATTGCCTTTTTTGGCATTGTAGGAGAGGAAAGGAAAAATAAATAGATGGTAATAAGATATTTAATGAGGGAAATGAAAATAAACTACTGCTAGTATTTTAAACACATGCTTCAAATACCATAGCTACATATAGTTAATTCTGACAATATCCTATCTGCATTTTCCATAGGAATGAAAATGACTTTCATTCCATCACAAACCTACATGAAATATTATCTCTATGCACACATTTTAAATACTAAAAATGGTTAAAATAGGATAAAAGTTGATGCATACAAAAAAACGCAAGGTAATTCATTTTTAAGACTGCCATGCAGCAGTCTTCAACTCAATCCCTGTTGTGCCTAGGTATTGAAGCACATATGGTACATAGCATTATATTGTGCTCAAATTTTTGTAGTACCTATAGTTGACATAACTGACTGGGGTGGGAAAGGAAAAGTAATGGAGTAAAGCATTTTACTACTGTGTCTCTCAACCCTAATATTATTTTTAATTACTTTTGTGGTTTAATTTTCTTTTACTTAAAAATAATCCATACATTCAAAAAAGATAAGACTCATTAATATCCTATGAGACCAAAGGCTACTTTTTTATACAATTTCAATAGAACAATTAGAATTCTTCAACATATATTTTCACAGCACTATTAGAGCTGTAAGAGCTCAATGGAAGTATGAGAAACATTTCAAGGTGTCAGAAGTGTAGTATAATGCATGTTTAGAAAAGACACCACAAAGAAATGATGCATCATACTGAAGTCTCTGCGAGTAAATCAATGTGCAAATGCATAATCTATTTTACCCTCAGATTTCAGAGAATTTTCCTGTGCAAAAACATCAACTCCATGAGCAGCAGGAAGAAGAGGTTGCTTACCTGTAACTTCTGTTCTTCGAGATGCGTGTCCCTGTGGGTGCTCCACATCAGGTGACATTGCGTCCCGCGGCGAAGAGCGGAGTCTTTCTAGCAGTAGTGCTGGAGGGGGCTGCACGCGCTGGCCACAGCTCGCGACCGTTGGTGCCTGCCAGGTGCGCGCAGCCCCCTCTCCCCTCAGTTCCTTTTCTACCGCAGAGCAAAGGTAAGTGCTCCGAAGTAGAGGGGAAGGAGGGGGGGTAGTGGAGCACCCATAGGGACACGCATCTCGAAGAACAGAAGTTACAGATAAGCAACCTCTTCTTCTTCTTCGAGCGATGTCCCTGTGTGTGCTCCACATCAGGTGACTCTGTAGCCATTATCCCCCACGGAGGAGGGACTTCGGTGCACAGAGGACAGAACCGCTGATCCCACTCTAGCATCGTCGCATGAGGCCTTATCAATGGCGTAATGGGTAGCGAAAGTGAGCGGCGAGGACCATGTGGCTGCCTTGCATATATCTGGGAGCGCTATGTTAGTGAGAAAGGCTGTTGTAGCCGCCATCGCACGTGTGGAATGGGCCCTGACCCCGTCTGGGGGTTGCTTTCTATTTATTTCGTAAGAAGTGTGAATACAGTCCTTTATCCACTTTGAGAGTTTTTGATTAGAGATCGACTGTCCTTTGCATCTTTCTGCAAAGGAGACAAATAGTCTGTTTGACTTCCTAAATGTTTTTGTTCTTTCTAGGTAGAAGGATAGTGCTCGGCGAACGTCCAGTGTATGGAGAACTGACTCATGACGGGTGTTGTGAGGCTTCGGATAGAAGGTAGGTAAGTGTATTGGTTCATTTATGTGAAATTGTGTGACTATCTTGGGTAGGAATCGGGGGTGGGGACGTAGTGTGACTTTATCCTTCTGGAAGACTGTATATGGAGGATCAGTCATGAGAGCGTTAATTTCCCCAACTCTTCTTGCCGAGGTAATGGCAACTAAAAAGGCTACCTTCATTGACAAGTAGTATTCAGAACAGGATGCCATGGGTTCAAATGGGTATTTCATAAGTGTATTAAGGACCATGTTACGGTCCCAAGCAGGGGGAGGGGGGCGGATGTCGGGAAACAACCTCTGAATGCCCATTAGAAAACGTTTAATTATAGGATTACCGAGGATTGATGAGTCATTAAGAGGGTCATGGAATACTGAAATCGCTGCTAAATGAACTTTTAGGGAGCTAATAGCGAGCCCAGCAAGCTTCAGCTCTAAAATGTAATCCAGGACCTGTGGGACTGAAGCCGACGATGGTGCAATATTGGCACGCCCACACCAACCTTGGAATCTGCGCCATTTGAGCAGGTAAGTCTTTCTTGTGCTTATTTTTCTGCTATTCAGTAGTATTTGTTTCACAGGCTCTGAACATTGCAATTCGTCATGAGTGAACCATCTAGGAGCCAAGCCATGAGATGAAGTTTCTTGATCTCCGGGTGATGAGAATGGCCGAGGTTCTGGGTTAATAGATCCGGTGTTGGACGTAAAGGTATCGGTTTGCGTCGCGATAGAGCGAGGAGGTCCGCAAACCACGGCTGCCTTGGCCAAGCTGGCGCTATCAGTATAACAAGTGCTTGGTCTATCCTTATCTTCTGGAGAACTTTGGGAATTAGGGGAATCGGGGGAAAGGCGTACAAGAGATATTGGGACCACGTGATGAAGAAGGCATCGCCCATCGATTTGGGTCCTATGCCTGCTCTGGAACAGAAACGGTGGCACTTCCGATTGAGGTGGGTTGCGAAGAGGTCGATCACCGGGTCTCCCCATTGGATAAATATGTTCTTTATTTCTTTGTCGTCGATCTCCCACTCGTGAGTCAGAGGGAAGGTTCTGCTTAGGATATCTGCTGTCACGTTCTGCTTCCCCGGAAGGTAGGCTGCGGAGATGGTGACACTGTGTCAAATGCACCAGTTCCATAGGTTGACCGCTTCTGCACACAGGGAGGATGACCTCGCTCCTCCTTGACGATTGACATAGAACATGCATGCCATGTTGTCTGTCATTACCCTTATTGGGTTGTTGCGTATGACTGGCAGAAAATGTTTGCAAGCATAACGGATTGCTCTTAGTTCCAGAACATTTATATGAAGGGTGGATTCGGCCTTTGACCAGAGGCCTTGAATGGTCGCATGGCTTATATGAGCGCCCCATCCTACTAGGGAGGCATCTGTAGTTAACATTATGGTTGGTTGAGGTGGAAGGAATGGAATTCCTGACAAGACGCTTACTGGTCTGGTCCACCATAGAAGGGAGTCCCTTATATGCCCTGGAACCGATACTCTTTTGTTTAGGCTGTGGAACTTTGGTTTGTACACCATTGCCAACCAGTGTTGTTGTGCTCGCATGTGGAGTCTGGCATTTGGGACCACAGATGTGGAAGCAGCCATGTGTCCCAGGAGCTGTAACACTGTGCGAGTAGTGACAAGAGGGGCATTCCGAAGGGTGGTAATTAGATATTGTAATGTAGTGAATCTCTGTGGAGGCAAGGACGCAATGCCTGACACAGAGTTCAGAAGGGCCCCTATGAAAATGATTTGTCTGGTGAGGTCCATTGTTGATTTTTCTGTGTTTATGCATAGACCCAGCTGTTTGAATAGAGTAACGGTTAGAGTGGTGGCATGGATGGTCGCTTCTTTTGTTTGGCCTGCTATCAAGCAGTCGTCCAGGTAGGGAAAGATCTTTATTCCCTGAGTCCTGAGGAAGGCGATCGGAACTGCCAACAGCTTGGAGGAGGTCCGAGGCGCTGTTGAGAGTCCGAAGGGCATCACCTTGTACTGATAATGAAGACTGCCTACCACGAAACGCAGGAACCGTCTGTGAGAGGGATGGATGGTGACATGAAAATATGCATCTTTTAGGTCGAGGGATGAGAACCATTCTCCTTGGCGCAGCATAGGAATTATCTTGTTTAAAGTGACCATCTTGAACTTCTGTTTTTTTACCTGCCTGTTTAACGATCTGAGATCTAAGATTGGTCTCCATCCGCCTGACTTCTTCTGAACGATGAAATAGCGGGAGTAAAAACCCTTGCCCCTGTGTTGGCTTGGAACGGGTTCTATTGCTCCCACTCTCAGGAGTTGCTTGATCTCTTGATGGAGGGCTTGTACGTGAGTGGTGTCCCTGAAAAGGGACGGGGAAAAGAAATGTGGAAGTGGGCGGGAAGTGAATGGTATGCAGTAACCCTTGGTCACGATTTCCAGAGCCCACCTGTCTGATGTGATGATTGACCACGCAGGGAGAAATGGTTTCAGGCAGAACTCGAAGTTCAGAGGAGGTTGGTCTGATGCTGCATGCAAAGTGGGAAGTCTCAAGCCCTCGACCAAGACCTCAAAATTGCTGCTTTTGGGGCTGAGGCTGAGTACTCGAGGATGATTGGGGTTGCTGTCTCCTCCTGTATCCTCTGTGACGTCCTCTCAGTGAGGTATCATGATGCCTCTGCTGGTTTTGAGGTTGAAAGTAAGGATGATATCTGCGAGTAAAAGTTTGAAATCTCGTTTGTTTCTTTCGATAGGTAGGAATGTAGATTCCTAGGGTTCACAACGTAGCCCTAGAGTCTTTCATGGCATGCATTGCTGCATCCATTTTTTCAGAAAAAAGATTTACCTTTTCAAAGGGCAAATCCTCAATCTTAGACTGAAGGTCCTTGGGTAAGGAAGCGGACTGGAGCCAGGAAGCTCTTCTCATAACAATGGAGGTGGCTAATGCTCTCGCTGCCGTGTCAGCTATATCCAATGACGCCTGGAGTGAGGTCCTCGCTACAAGTTGACCTTCATTCATCAAAGATTTCTGCTGTTCTCTTCTACTATCCACTTGGATGTCTGAGACTTGTGCCAATTTTTCAAAGAGCAGGTGAGTATAATTTGATAGTAGGGCAGAATAGTTGGCAATTCTCATTAGCAAGGTGGCAGAAGAATATACTTTTCGGCCGAGGAAGTCGAGACGCCTCAGATCCTTCTCCTGAGGAGTGGCTTTAAAATTGTGTTGTTTTCCCCTCTGATTGGCTGCGTCCATGACCAGCGAATTCACTGGGGGGGTGAGTGAATAAAAATTCCATCCCTTTTGCCAAAATAAACCATTTCCTATCGTTTCTCTTATTTGTTGCTGATACCAAAGTAGGATTTTGCCAAATTGTATTGGCTGGTTCCATCAAAGCTGAGTCCATGGGTATCGCTATTTTTGAGGGTCCTGAGATATGCAAGATCTTGAGGAGTTTATGTTGGGATTCGGTGACCTCCTCTAATGGGATCTCCAGCTCCTTTGCTACTCTTTTGAATAAGTCATTAAATTGTTTGGCATCATCACTAGAAGATGCCATGGACGGTATAACCGCTTCCTCTGAGAGGGGGTTAAGATTATGTGAATGGGACATGTTGTCCACAATTGAGACTGAGCGTGGTGGAATTGAAGAACGCTCCGAAAGAGTAGTTAAAGAAGGGCTGGGAGACCTTTGTGGTGAGTGCAAATGATGATGGTGATGATGACGATTCTGGTAGGACCTGTGATGAGGGTGTCTAGCTCAGCATGGGGAGCGATGGCTGTGCCTGGTAGAAAAACTATGGTGAGAAGCGGTGTAATGGCAGCAGGATGAGTGCCTTGCTTCTCTGGAATCTGCCCTTGACCATCTATGGACGAGTCTATATGGAGGAGATCTGCTCCTGGATCTACAGCCGTAGGATTGATATGAAAGACTGTGGTTGGAGTAAGATGAATCAAGATCGGGCCCCGAACGGCCAGCTAGGGAATGAGGAGGGGAGATATGTTTCTCCTTTCTGGTCCTCTTCCGCGGTGCCGAGGCTGAAACCGGGGTCGGCACCGGAGCCGGATGAGACTGTGCTGCAACGGAGTGGGAGCGTGGAGCCGGGGACAGCTGATCAAGCAGCGACGGCGGCACCGCGCTGTCAAGCGGAGCCGTGGACGGTGCCGGGGCTGCGCGGTCCGAGGCATTCGGGGCTGCTCTATCCGGGGCTGTAATTGACGGGGAGGTCAAGCGCCTACCCCTAACCCTCAGCTGATCGGAGGAGGGTTTTTCAGTTCTTGGCTTGTCCGCCGGTCTAGTGCCCAAGGAACCTGAAGCCTTAGGGACACGCTTTTTTGGGGACCTTCTCAATGGGGAGCGTCCCCTTCTCGAGATGTTTGTCCCAGCTAATGAAGCCGGTGTGGAGGAAGAGGTCCCATGAGTCTTGTCTGCCCTGGTTGAGCCGGGAGCGAGAGACTTTTCTAACAAAAACATTTTCAGCCGAAGATCCCGCTCCTTTCTGGCTCTCGCACTGAGCTTGCGGCAGTGGGAGCACTTCTGGGGAACATGAGAGTCCCCTAGACACTGGACACATTCCGAGTGTCCGTCTGAGGCGGAGAAGGGATCATTACAAGAGGCACACCTCTTGAACCCCGGAGAGGAAGGCATTTTAAATGGGGTGAAGCCGGCGGCGTTTAAAGAGCCGGCCAGTCTGAAGCCGGCTCGCGGCTTTTTTTTTTTTTTTTCTTTCTTGGTCAATAAACGAGAGAAAGGGGTTAAAGAAACGAAATGATGAATGAAAGTCCTCTTCTTTTTGTTTGTCTTTCAGGTTAAATGAACTGCTAATGAAGAGAAAAGGAGCTCCGTCTTCACCCAAGGGCAGTTGAAAAGGAACTGAGGGGAGAGGGGGCTGCGCGCCAGGCAGGCACCAACGGTCGCGAGCTGTGGCCAGCGCATGCAGCCCCCTCCAGCACTACTGCTAGAAAGACTCCGCTCTTCGCCGCGGGACGCGATGTCACCTGATGTGGAGCACCCACAGGGACATCGCTCGAAGAAGAACAGTAAAATTCTTTCAGTGAGATTACAACAGAGTAGGTTTACATGGGAGAATACTTTTATGTTAAGAATAGAACATACAGACATAATACATTTATTAAGGCAGTGCCAATGAAATCATATTGGCTACTTTAAAGGGATATTTTAGTGTGGTAGGCCAACACTGGGATTTGAATCTTCAATCACAGATGCTCGTACACAGAATCATTCTTAAAAAGTGTCTCCAGATGCTTTAAAAATGCATCCACTTTAATTATTTATTCTTTTTAAAAGGTTGAAGCTGGTGGATGTTTGTTAATTTATGGATTTTGTGTAAGATCCCAATAAACAGAAAAGAGTATTGTTATTGTAATCCAAAAAAACCCCAAGCATAGTGTTCTCAGAGTACCGGTTCTATCTGCTTATGGCTAAGAATTTTCACAGTAAAAATAATGGACACATATTCTAAAATAAACAACGAAAGTCCTGTGGCACCTTAAATACTAACAAATTTCTTCAGGCATAATAAGCTTTTGTGGGCGGCAACCACTTCATCAGATGTGAACTATTTTATTTTTCTGTAATACACTTCTTTAGAGCTCAGATATAAACTCATGGTTAATCACAGCTAGTAGCCACACACATATCTCAGAAGCATTTACAATCATGCAATGGGAATATCCAGGTTCTTCAGAGATGTGCAAATGCCGTGAGAAAGCTCAGCTTCCTCAGATGTTAAAAATTCTTACCTTGACGAAAATGGATTTCTAGAAATAATGAGTCTAATTCATCTGCCAGCATAAAGCTGCCTCAAAAGCCTGCATAGCCTGCTAGAGAAGGAATTACTCACCACAGAATAATTTTGGGTGAAACAGCTAGAGAAAAGGAGCAGGAGATGTAAAGGAGACTAAGACTGCTTAGGCCTATTCCCAGCTGTCACATTGGCTCAAGGGTTATTAGCAGCTGGTATAAATTAGAGCAGCTTTTGCACTGCTCTAATTTATGCTGGAAACCAGACTGACACAGGCCAACCCCCAGCTCAGAGAGCCCAAAAGTGTCTTAAAGCCATCTTTGTTCTCTCCTTTCCTAGGCTATATTGAAAATGCCTTGTTTCAGCCAAGGATCAGGCCCACTATGCTGTGGAATGCACAATTTAATGTAGTGTTAGCATTAAGTCCTTAATTATCCATGCAGATCCATGCAGAGATCAGAACCTTTGCACGTAGTACCCAAAATGAAGGGGATTGCTCAGCTACCTGTACCAAGTACAGATTTACCTGCCCTCCTCCCCCGTCCTTGGATCACTCAGAGGATACTATTCATTTTTCATGTATGGAAGAGACTGTGTAGGCCAGAAGGAAAAGTGGGCAGTCCATGGCAGAAGTGAGAATTTACATTGTTTCAACTTCAGCCCCAGAGGTTAAGGAAAATAGACAATACAGCCCCTTCGCTCATTCCCTTTGCCCCGTCATGTTGTCCTGAGGCCTAAATTGCACATGAATGCATTTGGAAGTGTTGCTCCATTGCAATCCCCATGGAGCTCCTGGTGTGCTAAATGGGTGGAGGCATGGGACTTTTATGTGGCTCTAACCTGTTACAGATCCTGAGTGATCCATCCACCAGCTTTGTAGCTGATCCTGCAGCTTACTCCATGGAGGTTCCAGGCAAAATCCACTGCTACTAACCCTGATGGAACGTTGTAGGAAGCCTCTCCCCAAGGAAATCCCTCTAGGAATTTTTGCCCCAAAGCTCCTTCCTTAGCCTGAGAGGGGATAACCTGAGCCTAATCTTTTCAATCTGAAAGTAAGGCAGGGGTGGGGGGTGAAGGTTAATGTTGTCCCATAAAGTGTTTCTATTTAGTAATTTTTGGTAAGGATAGAAAATGAATGAAAAACTTCAGGAAGTCTCACAATGATACAATGTTCCTGCTCCTAACATCTATTAATTTTTCTAAGGCTGTTATTTTTAGTGTCATTTCTAATAAACAATGCCAAAAGACAAAAACAATCAGCTCTTCAGTGTTTCAAGACTTGTTAATAATACTCTTTCTCCAAGAACAATTTTGCAAACACTCATCATATCCTTAAAACATATGCAGTGTGGTCAGAATCTAGAAAGATCCTCAACCTGATGCTGCTTATCTGTATAATATTCTGTTGGAATAGCCACACCTCAGTTTTCTGACTGAAATTATAATTTCTATCTTTCATTTTCACAAGAGTTTATACGTCTGGGTCAGCAAAGGCAGGTTTTATTTTCCACACTCTCGGCATCCCACAGCAAGATACTCATGTAACACTCTAGAAACCTTGCCAAGAATTCCTTTTTTTATTTACAGCTGCGATGTTGTCAAAACCTTAACCTGTAAAATAACATATTAGTAAGAAGAAAAATGATAAAATGCAAGGTGGATTGATTTAAATCAAAATAATTTAAAACACCAGTTTTAATCATTATTTAAATCAGCAAGCAGGAATGTTTCGTTTAAATTACCATTTTAAATTCTGTTTTACATTTGCGGTTTTGAGTTATTTTCCTAAAAAAGTTTGATTCTCAATGTTTGGTATAATTTGGTACTTCTTTTTTGCTAACCAGTAGGCTACAGTATAGATACATAAATTTATTTAAGATATTATATATCTTGGCATACATTTATTCAGATGCATGGTTTTTACATTCTGATGATGTTAAGAAACAGTGAACACCACATTTCTTACACACTAGATGATAATTTATTTACTTTAGTCATGTCAAGCTAAGTTTGACTGGCCCCTGAAATTCTATTAAAAATGTCAATAGCAGCATTTTATTTTATTTTATTTTATTTTATTTTATTTTATTTTATTTTATTGTTGGCTAAAATTACCTTGCCTTGCTGGATACTTAAGAAAAATAAGTATGTTAATCAAAACATGTTTTGCATTTACAGCTAAATCGTTTATTAAACAAAAATATTATATGCAGTTCATGAAATGAAGTAATTGTTTCTGGTCACTATGTCCTTCAATATTTTAGAACTAGTAGATCTCATTCTCAACTTGTAACCAGTTTTTCAACTTAGAATGAACTAATTGAATAAACTGTAATGAAGAAAATATTTTTTCTGTACCTGCAAAAGGGGCTGCTGTTGTCAAAAGCTGATTCAAGCCTTTAACACATTTTGGTCCCAAGTGCTTAATTTTTTTTTCATTTAATTATAATGTTAATAGAATATAGTTACTATAGAGGTTACAAAAGTTGTCATCATTTCAAATTTAATTTTAAAATAAGTTTATTGTTAAAAAGAAAAATGTATTTAAATACAAAGAGTCCTGTTTAAATGTAATTTTCTTTTTCAAATTCGTCCTCTAAAAAATCATCTTTTTGTTTTACTGTTACAAAATGATTCAGGAAAGGGTGTTCAGTAAAAAGAGTTATCCCAGTTGAAAAGTAGCATTCCACATTCTTTAGTGACTTGGATATTATTGTGATTTCAAAAATAAACAAAGCTAACCGTTTCACAGCCCAGCAGAGAATCCACTCATTAACAACTACGTAACACTTCACAGCTGAGGAGCTCAAAGTATATCAGACACATCAAATAACACTTATAATATTATTTTGTACTGTTATTAGTCTCATGTTACAAATGGGTAAACTGATGCAGAGGAAGGTTAAATGACTTGGCCAAAGTCACCTAGCAAGTCAATTGCACAGCTAGAATTAAACTCAAAGTTTTTACTTCTTTTCCTTGTGTTTCAGCCGCCAAACAAAACTGCCTCACATATAACATACACTACACTATAATGATGCCTATATGTTGGACATAATTTTTATGTTCAAAATATCACTTAACAATAATTTGCAAATAGCCATAGGAAAACTATTAGCAATAAAATCTGTCCATCAATATTCAGTGGAATACAAGGCTAACCATCTGAATAGCTACACATATTTTCCCCTACATCCTTTCATCATGATAAAATGAATATAATGTTAATTTTATATCAGCTTCTAAAATCACAAAGTAAAGATAATACATGGAGCCAAATAGCCCCACCTTTTTACTGGACAGAACCTTGTTCTGTGACTATCCTCCTTGATTGCAATATGATTAAAGGTGACAGAAACTATCACATAATATGAAGGAGCAAGCATTTAGATCTGACAAAAGAAGCTGATCTGGGAAACTCTCCTCAGTGTTCAAACTGATACCTATGCTTATTTATTGTGAAAATCAGTTGCCAGTTGCTTAAGTACTATGACAACAGCAGGAAGCAAGAGAACATAAATGAAAAAAATAAGTAAATAATCATGAGTTATAAGATGTCCTTGGGTTGAGCAAAATACCTAATTCATTATAGAATATCTATTTAAAATAATAAATAAAATATTTACTTTGATGTTTAAGCAGTTTAAAGTCAGGAAATAAAGTTAAAGCCTATACATGGAACTGTAAACATCATCCACACACACACACACACACACACACACACACACACACACACACACACACACACACACAGAGGAAAAAAAACATGGCCTTTAATTTCATAATCACACATGTATCCTATGTATTTTTTCATTCCTGAATAATTACCTAGTATATCAATTTAGGTTACTTGTCCGTAACAGCAAATTTTAATTATAACCCTATATTATATTATTTAATCTGCTGCGTGCTACTATTTACCATATGTAAGTCACATAATTTCTTTCATGTAGAGAGCAGTGCATAGCCTTACAAGATACTACACACATTATTTAAATATGCATGCGGCAACTGCATCAGAAGCTTCAGTCAGCCTCAGGTCCCGTGCACTATACAAAACACATATGAAGATACGGTCCCAGTCCCAAAGAGTTTACAATCTAAGACAAGTTACATATGAAGGGTGGGAGTAGAGGAATGTAATCAAATATATACAATTTGATATACATATGCATATTTACAATTTCAATAACTGTTCTAAGTATGTAAAATGCCAACTGACTCATAGACTCTAAGGACAGAAGGGACCAGTATGATCATCTAGTCTGACCTCCTGCACAGTGCAGGCCACAGAACCTCACCCACCCAGTCCTGCAATAAGCTCCTAACCAATGACTGAGCTATTAAAGTCCTAAAATCATAATTTAAAGAATTTAAGATACAGAGAATCCACCAGCAGGTGAGCCAATTCCCCATGCTACAGAGGAAGACAAAAAAGCCCCAGAGCTCCAGCTCATCTGCCCTGGGGGAAAATTCCTTCCCACCCCAAATAGGGCGATCAGTTAAACCCTGAGCATGTGGGCAAATCTCACCACCCAATCACCCAAGAAAGAATTCTCTGTAATAACTCAGAACCCACCCCATCAATTGTCCCTTCTCAGGTCACTGGCATATCCACCACCAGTAGTCAAGACTCAGTCAATTGCCAAACGAGGCCGTCCCATCATACTATCCCCTCCATAAATTTATCAAGATCAGTTTTGAAGACAGTCATGTTTTTTGCCCTCACAGCTCCCCTGGGAAGGCTATTCCAGAACTTTACTCCTCTGATTGTTAGAAACCTGCATCTAATTTGAAGCCTGAATTTCCTGATGGACAGTTTGTATCCATTTGTTCTTGTGCCCACATTGGCGCAGTACTCAAATAATTCCTCTCCCTCCCTGGTATTTATCCCTCTGATGTATTTATAGAGAGCAATCATAACTCGCCTCAGCCTTCTTTTGGTTAGGCAAAACAAGCCAAGCTCTTTAAGACTCCTCTCATAAGGCAGGTTTTCCATTCCACGGATCATTCTTATAGTCGCCCTCTGAACCCATCTGCCCTAAAGGCTAGCAATCATTAATCCATTGACTGATACTAGGTACCATGGAAAAGTGGATGCAGAGAAGAGATATGGATCAGGAGATGGTAGTGGCCTTACAGACAGTTCCAAATTGTTTGATATCATTGGAACATCTGACTTTGAATAGTTTAGGAAGTCCTTAGCAGAGGTGATGTGTGGGTTGGGGTTATGTGGGGTCATGTGCCCACCAGATTTGTTGCTTGGCTTGTGCTGAGAATGTCCTTGTGCTGAACTTGTACTGAGCACACCCTTTAGCTGAGCTGCCCTCACTCTGCCCCCTCATTACTGGCAGGCATGGGTCATCTCTGGTCCTTAGGAAGAAGACCTACTTGTCAGAACCCAAGAATTTCTACAATGTCAGAACATGGCCCCATTCTGCTGGAACTTATAGATGCAGACCTTCTAAAGAATGTGGGAACAGGACTTCCTACATTCCTTAGCACAGTGGTCCCCAATCAATAGACTGTGATCTACTTCTGAAGGGAGATGCCATTGAAACCTGTGAGTGTTCCGCCATCTGCTGGCTAAAGGTTGGACACCACTGTCTTAGCAGGTCAGTGACTATGAGGAGGAGGGCCTGGGTGGGGGGAAGATGCAAGGCCAAGAGGGAGTCAGGATCTTCTTGGGCCTGAATTTGAAACTAAATTCATATTGGAAAATATATACATCCCTTGCATCCAGTTTTCAACAACTTGAAAATCTTTCGAGCATAAGATGAATAACTTTTTCCTGCAACTTGATGTTAATTTTGTTGGCTCCTCAAACTCCAAATCACTTCCATAAATGTCAAGATATCCCACTCCTGACATAACGTTATTGCCATAATGCTCCTGGCTTTGCAAAATAAGCAGTCGCAGAGAAAACCATCAGTTCCCAAAAGTAACTTCATTTCTCATAAACACAGTAAATCGTGACAAGAGGACTGTAAAAATCTTTATACTCTCAGACCATACCCTTTACTTACAACAAACCAAGCAGCAGAAAATTCTGCACGCTGCACTTCATAATAAACCGGCAGCAAGCGACACAGGGGTTAGTGACAACATTAACACATTATTACTAAATTAAATGGGAAAATCACAAACTTTTAAAAACTCTTCATCGTCCTCATTTTCTGTGGTCACTGAAAGTATGCATTTAAAACAACTGGAGAACGCAACTGCTCAATTAGACTAGTACTTCAGTGGCAAGGGTATGCTATCATTATGACCTCATATTTAAACATCTTTTTGAATTAACTTTGTAGCTAAGGATTAAATTTATTTATTATTAAATTTATCATTGTGACACAATGTTACACACACACACACACACACACAATTAAGGCCTTGGTCCTGCAAATACTTAAACCTGATATGGGTAACTTGAATCATGTCAGTAGTAGTTCAGTGAGACGTTTTGTGATTAAAGCTATGCCAGCATTTAGGCCCTTGTCCTGCATGAGCAGACTGCTACACCTTCATGCAACTCCTGGAAAGACCTGGAGCCTGCTATATCCAGTTAATATAGTGAAGAAAAATGACCATGGTTGTAAAATTGGCGGGAAACATCATTCTTGTAATCTAAGGGAAAAAAACAAAGAACCCCAAACACAACAATGGCCAACCATCTTTGTTCTCGTGTTTGATCATTTGGAGAACTAGTTCTGTTAGCTTTTTCCTTTAGTTACTTTACACAAGGAGGGTGACATTCTATCTCACCTGGAAAATAAAAGAAATAGTTCACATTTAACAACAATTGTAAATAAAGGGAAGGTTCAGTAGTGGGTTTGTAAGAGGGCTCCAGCAGCCGCTCTGCCCCTGAACTTTCCAGTTCCCTTGCTGTAGATTGCTCAGGGTCTTACCTGGTGCAAACATGCTGGGAGGCGTGTTGTGGGAGGGAGCAATGCTCTGTCCCTTCCACTCACCTCTGCTAGGGGTGGGGAATATCAGCTCTGCAGAGCCTGCATCCCTTTTCCTGTGCTGCTGCCCATGAGGTAACTAATGTGTGCTCCTATAATAACCTGGCCACAGTCTGGCCTAAAATGATTAGAATTCTGTCACTTTTCAAATGCTTTCAAAAGTCGTCAGCCAACGCATATAATTCCATCTAGTATTATTCTTGTTGTTCTTTGAAGAAATTCTGAAAGGATTACTTTATGTCCCTATAAAGTCAAAATCAATGCCATATATATTAAAAAATTAGTGAAAAGATTAAATATAATCTATATGAGGTGACCAAACTGTAGCTCATCAGCCACATGCAGCTCTTTTAAAGTGTAGCTCGCAAAGTCCTATGTGCTCTCCCTTCTCCCCCCCGAATTCACCACCTACCAAACTGGGGTGGGGAGCTCAGCGCTTCTGCTCTGCAGCAGGATGGTGAGGCTAGAGAATTCTGCCCAGCAGGGAGGGAAGTCTCAGGGGGTCAGAAAATTTTGCCATGCCAGTCGATATAATCTTTTAAACACTTTAACTAATGGAACCCAACTATATTCTTTGAAAGCATGTGATATATGCATAAATACCAGATAAAAGAAATGCCATCAACTCTACTAAAGAAAACCTTTAATTCAGAATAAAAGTGATACTTTATATGAAACCAGATGAATTGCTTATATATACAAATGTCCATGGCCATTTAGACACAATAGTCTATTAACAATTCCACTTGTGTATATATTCAATTAGAAATATTTAATTTCAAGCAGAATAATTGAATTTATACTCACTGATGAAAGAACATTGCCCTTTCCTTTTTAGGTGTGGACAGCCCTCTTGCAGTGGAATGGGTGCATTCTGTTATTTATTATTAAGATTTCGAGACCCCATACAGGGAACATGCATATTCTGGCACTGGCATAGCAGTGCACAGCTGAGACTGGGTGATAGGCTAGAAACAGTGGATTTGTAGCAGTGCAGCAGATCCTTTGGCTATTTCCCCTACGTAGCTCACGGCAGAGAGCAGATATGTGGATTCCGCTCCAGCTCTGAGGCTGGACTAACAGCCATGGAGTGTTTCCATTATTGTTCCACTGCCTTGGTGGGAGGGAAAGATGAGTCCTTCCCCCCGCCCCCCCTCCAGAGAAACTCTCTAGCTTTCAGCCCAGGGATGTGGGCCAATCTCAGGTTTTAGGCCAAGAATAAATGCTCAATAAAGAGAGGTGATATTTTGGCTACAGGAAAATCAAACGGCAAATCTCTCAATGACTTTAGTGGAGCCAGGATTTTACTCTTGATAGCTAATCTAACACGGAAACATTAAAGGCCTGAGTCTCCTGATTTCAGTGAAAGTTTTGCCTGAGAAAGATGTTCAAGCTCTGGCCCTTACACTGGCAAAATTAGACAATGTGGTGGCTTAGCATTTGCTCTGATTTACCTGTGTCATAGTGAAGTCGATTTATGAATGTACTGCAACTTCAACTACTACCTAGTGGTTGGAAATCCTACTGAGTGTAGGAGTTTTGCCTGAATAAGGAATGCAGAACTGAGATGACATTCACTGAACAGAATATATTTTGAGGATACTCAGTGAGCTTACTGCAAGCTTTCACACTATCCCAGTCATGCAAGGTACAACTAAGAATATTACTATAACATAAAATATTTGGGTGCTTGTTCTTTTCCAAAAAGTACCAAGATCAGAAGTAACCTCCCTAAAATGAGACCTATTAGGAAGCTTAAAGGTTAAAACTTTCAGTGAAAGAACATATTTATACATTTGCAATGCATCCGGAAAACACGGTATAAACAGATGCTTCCCAGTTTACCAAGCACTTCCCCAGAAAGGAACAACAAGACCAGAGACATGGTACAAAAGAAAATAAATACAATAATTTTCCTCAAACTGTGAACAAGAGTATTTGCAACAGGTCAGGAAAAAAAATAGCAAACAAATATAAAAAAATAATCCTACTTTTAACTTCATTTTTGTTTTCATTTTTAATTTAAATAAAGGTAAAGTAAAATACATTCAGATGTCAAAACACAAACAAGTGCATTACCAACTAACTATTAGTTGTTGTCTGATGTTGCGGAAAAAGCATGAAATTGTGAAACCAATTGTTAACAGTTAATGGATTTTGGTTTTCCAGCAAATAAACTAACAATGCTCTAATTGAGTCTAACTTATAATCTTTAAATTAAATATGCAAACCTCGATTTTTAAATGATTAGTTAAATGCACAAAACTGAATAACTCAACCCTCCTAAAGTTACTGTTGGTCAATTTTCTAATGCTGTGTTTGGGATAAATAATACATAATGAAGAATATACATGAAATTCAAATCCCACATGCAATCTCTCCTCAGGACATGAGTACAAATCCGAACCAAATCAACTGAAAATAGTGCCAACTTCAACCCAAATAAAAACAGTTTAATCAAAGCCCTGTTGCTGGCATTTCACATTTTAAGAATGTGTGCTCTGAACAAGGAGGAAGAAATCAGTTCCTCGAAAAATGATAACATGGGGCTGTCCCACTCCTGCCCTCGAGGCAAGCTCTCTGCACAAACTTCTGCTGAACAATAGCCTTTGTATATCCTCATATGGACATTTACATAAAGGGTTTCTATTCATGCAACAAAGAACCCTTTCAGAAATCGACGCATTTCCAAACATATAAAAATATTTATGATCTCTGATTCACAACAATGGAACAAATTGGGATGTGTCATTTTATGCTGATAAACCTGTGCCTCGGAGTTCAGAAAAAAAGAAAATAACAGCTCAATCCCAGCACAGCTTGTGCTTATTATATATACAAGCCACCCCCTTTTCATCCTCTTATAACACACTGGCAGCAGAACTGCCCAGCGTGGGATCAGAGGCACCCCACCCAAAGCTTTTCACATCATAAAAATGAATACAGCCTCATTATGACAGTCAAGGGAGACTATTTAATATTTGCTGCTGATTATGTAGATGAAAGAATGAAAGGAAAATGAAAGATGATACAAACCTTGCATCCCCACCTTCAGTTTTTCAACCAGAATATGCTAGTGCTTGTGAAAATATGAAGCAAAGAGGCTCAAGACCAATCAGTGTATACAGGCATTCCAAGTTAGCCAATCACAAACACCGACCATTGGATGTTAGCCAACCATATCATAGCTCATTACTCAGTCAGACAGCAAAAGGCTGGGGGAGGGGAAATAATAATAATGAAAAAACCCCTTTCAGAATGGCTAATATATATAAACTAGTCAAGATTAAGCAATACAGCTTTGTCATTGTGTTACACCGTAAGATTCCTTTTTGTCGGAGAGAAGCACTCAGAATGCAGTTTTGCATTTTCTAAAATGTAACATATAAATTAAAACTTTAAGAGGCCCTGCTGCAATTTCATTACCTCTGAACAGAAAGGGACTCAAAATGAACACTGATTTCCATTTAGTCTCAGTAAAGGCAAATATTTACAAGAGTCAAAAAATGTTAGTCCAAATTTAAAATAAAGCTTAAAACAAATAAAATACAGGATTAGAAAAGAGAACAGATGGGCTATTTACAAACAATTTTTTCATATATCAAAATGTATATCATGCATAAAGATTCTAACATCATGCATTCATATTGTGAACCCAACTTGCCCCTTTTGAAAAGAACACGTTCTAACCACGCATCTACATTTTGGCACATTAAGATTTATATTACCTTACCATGTGCAAAAATACCTTATTTATATGGAAAATTCTAAAGCAAAAATAAATTATCATCTTAATCAGTAAGGCAAACCCAACAACTTCTGAAGAAATAACTGCATTATACCTATCAATTCTCTTTCTGATTTTTATAAATTAGACACTAAACATTCAACATAAGATCAGGTATCTTTTAAACCTCATTTGCTAATGTCTAGTGCTAAAAATAAACTATAACATCCAGACAGCTCATCACTGGTAAGTCTTAAAATCTAGCTACCTATCATAGAAGGATGAACAGAAAAGATCATAATGTTTCTTTGGGGGGTCATAGTTTAATGACCACAAACTTTCAGAGGATTGGAATTAATAAAGAATGAGAAAACTGGAGTTTCTCCTTTATGATGCAACACTCATTTCCGTTTCTTGCCCCCCAAAAATCAAAATTGCATTTCTTGCAAACCTTTGCTTAAATAAGCCATGTTATTCATTTGTTCATAGTGTTTTCTAAATATTGTATAATTTATGCCATTAAATGATGGAGTTGATATCAACAGAAGTCTTGATGACAATCTACAGTAGAAAGCTTTTCTTTTGCAAATCAAGAGAGACATATTTCTAAGGTGCCCCAAAAGCCAAGAATACTGTGGTGCTAGTAATTGCTGACAGGCAACCAATAACAGTGACAAATTATACATTCATGGCATCTGCAACAATCGATAAACTGACTCACCAAATTAATAAAATATAGATCACAAAGCATACATTTTTATTAAAGAATAATTTCATGATAACCAAGTAATGTGGATGCTTCCAAGCATAAGATTTAATTACATGCTGAGCAAATCTGGCATTTTGTGATAAACTGCAAAAATAGTCTTTGCAACAGCAACTGGGAAAGAACATTGCTGACATAGTCTATAAACATGTTTTATTAAGCACAAACCGATATTAAAAAAAAAAATCACTGAATGGTGGTTACAGAATCCACTACCATATCCACAATAACAATTACTTTTTAGAGTCCCCTTGTTCTATATTTTTTTTTTGGCTTACATCTTGTTGATTTTTGTGTTTAAAATCATTTTAAAAATAATTACCTACCTAGGGGCATTATTATACTCCAAATAAATTCTTAACAAATCAGACTTCTAAATGGGGCTCATTACTGGGACATATACTTTCTTTAGTATAATTATAATAATGAGAATACATATTTAATAAATTCATAGATTCCAGTGCCTGAAGGGACTATTGTGATCAACTAGTCTCACCTCCTCTATAACACAGGCCATGGAACTTCCTACAAGATCATTTCTACAGCATATTTCTTAGAAAACCATCTCCTCCCAGAGCACTCGAGCACTTTCTAGAAAACAATTGCTAATTCCAGAAAGTGCTGGTTTTAAGGACCAAAACACCCAATATGCTTTTGGACATATTAAATCTACGCAAGTTTATTTGCTTCTTATCTTGACTGGCCAGCTATTTTACATCTCTCTGTTTGTGTAGATGTTTCCTTGGTCCTCATGAGTTTATGGTAATTATGAAATTAAAGAATTTCATAGAGTCCAAAGACCCGAAGAGACCTTTGTGATCATTTAATCTGACTTCCTATACAATGCAGGCCACAGAAATTCCCCCCAAATAATTCCTATACCATATCTCTTAGAAAAACATTCAATCCTGATTTTAAAATGGTACTCTCACCATTAAAAACTTGTACCTTATGTCCAGTCTGAATTTTACTAACTTCCAGCTATTGGATCATGCTAAATGAAAGAGCCCATTATTAAATATTAGTTCACTATGTAGATGCCTATAAACCAGCGGCTCTCAACCTATTTATCATTGTGGGCTGCATATGCAGCTATCTATGTGTTATGGCCACATACATCCACATAATATATCACTTAACATCACGATAAGTCACTTAAAAACTAGCCCCAACGTAGCCCAATCTATGTATTGCAGTAAAGGTTTGTTTTCTGTTAACACATTGGTCTGTCCAGGTATTGTGGAGAGAGTGTACATGTCTGTGAGACTGATTGAGTGTGTGTAGGTGAAGGTTGTGTGAAAACAGATGGGAAGGCGTGCATGTGAGAGAAAGCCAGTATGTATGAGTCATGGGAGACGCATGCTATCAGTACCTATGATATCTAATACTTGAGGTTGGGCACATATCCCTCGACACCTCATCCCAAACAGTCAGGGACAGGGATGATCCCACCCACCCTAACTGGGAACCCATCCATGGGACAAAATTTCCACCCATAACAACTCTCCCCTCAGGTGGGCAGTGTCTGCGGCAGGCAGCCCAGGACACGCTGCAGCCTGGAGCACGCTCACCCTCACAGAGGCGACACATAGCTGTGGCTAGTGGGGGGGACATGTGACCCCCCATTTGTCCTGATGCCCCTGGCACAGATGCCCAGAAGTGAGAAGACAGCACTCTCCTTGGCAGCAGCACTCTCATTCAACCCTTTCTCTTCTCCCTGCCCGCTAACCCTCCCCCTTCCTCATCCTTTTTCCTCTCCACACTGTCCCCAGCCCCATCTGTCCCAATCCCTTCTCTTCCTCTGTCCCATCTCCCTCCCTTCTGACCCACACCCTCATCCCCTATCCCATCCCATCCCATCCCATCCCATCCCATCCCTCTTCCTTCCCCACTGCTTCTTCCCTACCCCTATGCACCCTATTGCCCTGCCCTGCTTCCCACCATAGGCACTCACCATTGTACTGGAACATACCTAGAGGAGGGCGATGATAGACACAGAGCTGCCTGCCTCTGCTGGAGAGAAGGGGGGAGCAAGCTTCCTCCCCCTGCCCCACAGGCTGAGCAGAGCAGGCAGCCAGCTGAACTCCTCCCCACCACAGGGAGCTGTTTCACCTTCCCGGCTGGCAGTGAGCGCTCCAGTACGGAGCACTGCAGCAGGGCTGCATGGTGTTGTCTCCCTCTCAGCTGGCCCCGCCCCCAGTCGGGACTCCAGTGCCGTGGAATCATGAATTTAACTGGGCTACAAGTGACCTGCAGACCATGGGTCGAGAACTACCGCTATAGACTGTGATCAAGTCACCCCTTAACTTTCTCTTTGTTAAACTAAATAGATTGAGTCTCACTGTAAGACGTCTTCCAATCATTCTTATGGCTCTTCTGTGAATCTTCTACAATTTATTAGCAGCCTTCTTAAATTGCAGGTACCAGAACTGCACACAGAATTCCTGCAGCAGTCAAACCATTGACAAATACAGAAGTAAAATAACTTCTCTGCTCCTTCTGAAGGGCTCCTAGTTTAGACATCTCAAGATCACATCAGCTGTTTTGGCCACGGCATCACCCTTGGAACTCATGGTCAGTTGATTATCCATCATAATCCCCAAATCTTTTCCTGAGCCACTGCTTCCAAGGGTAGAGTCCCTCATTCTGTAAATATATTCTTTTTCCCTAGAAGTACAGACTTATATTTAGTTGTATTAAAATGCAAATTGTTTGACTGAGCCCAGTTTACCAAATGATCCAGATCTCTATGCATCAGCAACTGTCCACTTCATTAGTTATTTGACCTTTATCAGTGATGATTTTATTATTTCTTTGAGGTCATTCAGAAAAGTGTTAAATACTGTAGGGCCAAGAGCCAATTCTTGCAACTCCCCACTAGAAACACAACTGTTCAATGATGATTCTCTGTTCACAAATAGATTTTGAGGCCTATCAGTTAGCCAGTTTTTGATCCATTTAATATGTGCCATGTGCATTTTATGTCATTTCATTTTTTTGTTAAAAATATTGTACATTACCAAGTCAAACACTCTATAAAGTCTAAATATATTAAGTCAATACTACTAGCTTGATCACCAAAACGTGTTATCTTTTTTGGTGAGATTACAAGTTGGTTTGACAGGATCAATCTTCCAACATCCCATTTTAATTTGCAGTAATTACATTTAATTATTTATTAATTGAGTCCTGTATCAAATCTTCCATTATCTTACCCAGAATTGATGTCAGGCTGATGGGTTTATAATTACCCTATTTAAAAATTGGCACATCATTTGCTTTCTTCCAGTCTTCTGGAACTTCCCAGTGCTCCAAGATATATTGAAGATCAACATTAGTGGCTGATTTCCTCAGCTCAGCCATCTCTTTTAAAACTCTTGGATGCAAGTTATCTGAATCTGCTGATTTAAAAAATGTGTAGATTCATAGCTTCTTTTTAATATCTTCCAGAGGGTGCGTCAACACTTGAAAATTAAGTTGACTTAATTTACCCCGCATCTACACTACAGCTTGCTTAAGTCGACTTAATGAAAATAAAGTCGACTTAATGAAAATTAAGTCGACTTTATTAAACCTTGAATTAAGTCGACTTAAGGCTTAAATCGACTCCCTAGAGTTGACTTAAGCCAGTGTAGATGTGGGGTAGCCCTGCTGGGGGTGTACAGGGGGAGCCCCCCACCCTGCCCCTATGCCCTGCCAGGGTCCCTGTTCCCCTTTGCCCCATTGTGCAAAGGCTGAGACCCCTGGCACTGGGCAAGGGGTGCCCCCCTGCCCCCGTGGACCTGCCCTAGACCCCCTAGCCCCTAGAAGTCGACCTAGGCATCCAGTGTGGATGCTCTAGGTCGACTTTGTAAGTTCCCCCCAAAGTCAACTTAAAATTTACGTGTAGACTCACTAAGTCGACTTAAAGTCGACCTACATTTTCAAGTGTAGACATAGCCAGTGAGACCAATGGAACAGAAAGGGTGTTATCATCATGTGTTGAGAATACATCATCTGTTTTTTCCCCCTCCATATAGAGAACAGCAATACTTATAGAACACTTCTGTCTTTTCTAAATTATTATTGATACTTCTATAATTTCCACCTAGTAATGAACCAATATAAACATCAGGATTGTTTTTTGTTTTGTTCCTAATGCATTTTTTAAAATCCTTTATTTATCCGTAGCTACCAGCCACAGGTATCTGCTTATGTCCCTTCACTTACCTTATCAATTTTCCACAATTCCTAACTTCTGATTTCTATTCATTACTAACAAATTCTCTTTTCTTCCACTTGTTACACACTTGTTACACTCATCAAAACCAGATGAGTTTTTAAACTTGTTCCTTGATTGCAGGATTGTAGGTTTTTGGGGCCTCTAGTAAGGTGTTCTTAAATTATTCCCAATTAATGTTTTTTCTAATTACATTCTTTCTTCCTGCTAATTTACCTCAGAATTCTTTTCAGCTTTGTGAAATTGGCCCTGTTAAGGCATAGAATATTTTTAACCACTGAAATTCAGCAAGTAGCAACACTACCCACTTCAGGTTAGGAAACAAAGATTACAATAGCGTCAGCATCACATCCGTAGTTTGTATGGTGGCAGCTGTTTTGTCACCATAAACCCTGATCACACACTCAAATAAGCAGTTATTTAATGTCTAAATGTCTACCATGCATCCTGAAGTCTGTGAGACTTTCTAGCTTCTATAATTCCTCAGTATAGGCTCTGATACTGTGAACACCATGTATGTGCTTAATTTTACACACATGAATAGTTCAAATAAAGTCACAATTGGGTCCTTAGATTTCATCTGAAAAGGAATTTCTTAAGTCGACTTAATGAAAGCCTAGTGTGGACATGGTTTAATTTAAGTTGACTTAAGCCTCCTTAAGTTGACTTAAATTGCCAGTGTAGATGTAGCCTAAGGCAGAGGAATGACCTTCTGCATAACACAGGTCATAAAATTTCCTTTAAATAATTTTGTTTCTACTAAAGCACATCTTTAAGAAAAACATCCAATTTTGATTTAAAAATTGCCAAAAATGGAGAATTCCTCATTGACCTTATTAAGTTATTCCAATGGTTAATTACCCTAACTGTTAAAAATGTACACTTTATTTCCAGCCTCAATTTGTCTAATTTCAACTTCTAAACATTGGCTCTATATTTTTTACTGCTAGATTTGAACCCACTATCAAATAGTTATTCCTCATGTAGTTGTTATAGGCTGTCATCAAGTCTCCCCTTACCCTTTCCTTTGTTATGCTAAATAGATTGAACTTCTTCTGTCTACCACCATAAGGCATGTTTTCTATTCTTTTAATCATTCTTGTGGCTCTTCTATAATCCCCTTCAGTTTATCAACATCTTTTTTAAATTTCATGCCCCAGAACTGGACAGTATTCCAGTAGCAGTCAAACTAGTGCCAATTACAGAAGTTATACAACCACCCTAGTCCTATTCTAAATTCTAGTTTATGTAGTCAAGGAACGCATTAGGCTTATAGACCACATTGTTGTGGTGGGAATTCATATTCAACTAATTATCCACCAGGTACCCCAAGTCTTTTTCAGAGTCACTACTTCCTAGGATAAAGTCCCTCATCCTGTATTGCTTACTTTTTTGGTTTTAATTCTGCTGAACCCACACCAGAGATTTCAGTAGCCCTGCTTCTGTTCTTCTTTTTAGATTGTAAGCACTTTCAGACAGGGAATGTATCTACAATAACTATGTAGAACCTTGCATGTTGTGGATTCTACTTTATATTTATAATATGTAATAACTGCAGAATCTATTGAAGAATTGGCCTGTAAGGAACATTAGTATTTGTAAATTAGAAAAACAACTTAGGACTATCAAAGAAAAGTGTGAGTTTCAGCGTTTTCAGCATTAGGGGTCTCATAGACTCTAAGGTCAGAAGGACCAATATGATCATCTAGTCTGACCTCCTACACAATGCAGGCCACAAAAACTCAACCACCCACTCCTGTAATAAACCTCTAATCTGGGACTATGTTATTAAGTCCTCAAATCATGGTTTAACGACTTTAAGGTACAGAGAATCCACCAGCAAGTGAGCCGTACCCCATGCTACAGAAGAAGGCAAAAATTCTCCACAGTCTTTGCCAATCTGCCACAAGGAAAATTCCTTCCCAACCATTAATGTAGCAATCAGTTGAACCCTGACTCACTAGCCAGACAGACAAGAAAGAATTCTCTGTAATAACTCAGAACTCACCCCATCTAACATCCCATCTCAGGCTACTGACACAGAATCATGGAATCAAAGAAACTGGAAGGGACCATGAGAGGTCATCTAGTCCAGTCCCCTGCACTCATGGCAGGACCAAGTACCTTCTTAAACCATCCCTGACAGGTGCTTGTCTCACCTGCTCTTAAAAACTTCCAATGATGGAGGTTTTCCAACCTGCCTAGGCAACTTATTCCAGTGGTTAATCACCCTGACAGTTAGGAATTTTTTCCTAATGTCCAACCTAAACCTAAAATTTAAGCCCATTGCTTCCTGTCCTATCATCGGTGGTTAAGGAAAACAATTTTTCTCCTTCCTCCTCATGACAACCTTTTAGGTACTTGAAAACTGTTATCTTGTTCCCTCTCAGTCTTCTCTTTTCCAGACTAAAGAAACCCAGCTCTTTCGATCTTCCCTCATAAGTCAAGTGTACCAGACCTTTAATCATTCTTGTTGCTCTTCTCTGGACTTTCTCCAATTTGTCCACATCTTTCCTGAAATGAGGCACCTAGAACTGGACACAATACTCCAGTTGAGGCCTAATCAGGGCAGAGTAGAATGGAAGAATTACTTCTTGTGTTTTACTTACAATACTCCTGTTAATACACCCCAAACTGGTGTTTGCTTTTTTTGCAACAGCATTACACTATTGACTCATATTTAGCTTTTGGTCCACTGTGACACCCAGATCCCTTTCTGCAGTACTCCTTCCTAGGCGTTACCCATTTTGTATGTGTGCAATGGATTGTTCTTTCCTAAGTGGAGTACTCTGCACTAGTCTTTATTGAATTTCATTCTATTTACCTCAGACCATTTCACCAGTTTGTCCAAGTCATTTTGAATTGTGATCCTATTCTCCAAAGCACTTGCAACCCCTCCCAGCTTGGTATCATCGGCAAACTTTGTAAGTGTACTCTGTATGCCATCATCTAAATCACTGATGAAAATAATGAACAGAACCAGATCCAGAACCGATCCCTGCAGTTCATTATGCCCTTCCAGCATGACTGTGAACCATTGGTAACTACTCTCTGGGAGCAGTTATCCAACCAGTTTCACACCCATCTTATAGTAGCTCCATCCAGTTGTGCTTCCCTAGTTTGTTAATGAGAAGTTGATGAAAGACTGTACCAAAAGCCTTACTAAAGTCTAGATATACCACATCTACCACTTCACCTCTATCCACAAGGCTTGTTACCTTGTCATAGAAAGCTATCAGGTTGGTTTGACATGATTTGTTTTTGACAAATCCATGCTGACTATCACATAACACCTTATTCTCTTCTACACGTTTGCTAACTGATGCCTTAATTATTTGCTCCATTATTTTCCCTGGTACAGAGGTTAAACTGAGTGGTCAATAATTTCCTGGGTTGTCCTTATTTCCCTTTTTGTAGATGGGCACTGTATTTGCTCTTTTCCAGTCCTCTGGGACCTCTCCCGGCTCCCATGATTTTTCAAAGATAATAGCCAATGGCTCAGATATCTCTTGAGTCAGTTCCTTGAGTATTCTAGGGTGCATATCATCAGGCCCTGGTGACTTGAAAGACATCTAACTGGTCTATGTAATTTTTAACTTGTTCTTTCCCTATTTTAGCTTCTGATCCTATCCCATTTTTACTGCCCTCCCCTACATCCAGCATCCAATCACCACCATCCTTCTCAGTGAAGACCGAAACAAAGAAATCATTTAGTTCCTCTGCCATTTCCACATTTTCTGTTATTGTTTTTCCTGTTTGTTGAGTAATGGTCCTACACTGTCCTTGGTGTTCCTCTTGTTTCTAATGTATTTAAAAAATGTTTTTGTTACCCTTTGTGCATTCAGCTAGTTTGATCCCAGCTTGTGCCTTGGCCTTTCTGATTTTTCCCCTACACATCTGTGTTATTTGTTTACAGTCATCCTTTGTGATTTGACCTAGTTTCCACTTTTTGTAGGACTCTCTTTATTTTTAGATTATTGAAAATCTCCTGGCTAAGCCAGGGTGGTCTCTTGTCATACTTCCTATCCTTCCTACGCAGTGGAATAGTTTGCTCTTGTGCCTGTATGATGTCTCTTTCAAAAACTGCCAGCTGTCTTCAGTTGTTTTTCCTCTTAGACATGCTTCCCATGGGATCCCTCCTACCAACTCCCTTAGTGTGCTAGTGTACCTTCTTGAAATCCATTGTCTTTATTTTGGTGTTCTCTCTCAGACCATTCCGTAGAATCATGAAATCTACCATTTCTTGATCAGTTTCACTCCCTTTGTTCTCAGTTCTCTCTATTCTTGAGGTAGTCCACTTAACCTTGAGCAAAAAAGGCAAAAATTACAGGAGAGGGTTTTGCTAGGAAATTAAGTAGGATGGGCAATAATTACTACCATTGTACTTTGTCATAAATCAGCAAGCCTGACCAGAATGCTTCATGTATTAAGACTTATTTTATTACATTCAGACTATATTACAGGATTATGAAAATGTAGGCTAGTTCCAAGGGATGCCTAGGAAATTGCAATTTAAAGTTATAATGTGTTTTAAGATATCTGAAGTTTCTGTGGCTATGTTTACACTTGTTGATTTAAGTCGACTTAGCTAATTCGACTTAACAAAGTCGACTTTGTTAAGTTGACTTAGCATGTCCACACTTAAATTTTAAGTCAACTTTGAGGGGACCCTACAAAATCGACATAGAGCGTCCACACTGGATGCCTAGGTCAACTTCTAGGGGCTAGGTGGACCTAGGACAGGTCCACGGTGTCAGGGGGGGCACCCCTTGCCAAGTGCCAGGGGGCTCAGCCTTTGCCCCATTGTACCTTGGTACAATGGGGCAAAGGGGACAAGGACCCTGGCAGGACATAGGGGCAGGGCGGGCAGGGCAGAGCAGGGAGGCAGGGAGGGCAGGGAGGGCAGTGGGGAAGCCCTGGAGGCCCCTCACTTAGGGCTACTCCACGTCTACACTGGCTTAAGTCGACTTTCTAAAGTCGACTTAAGCAGGAAGTCGACTTAAAATGAGGTTTTACAAAGTCGATTTAATTTTTCCTTAAGTTGACTTAAGTGGCTGCTTAAGTCGACTTAAGGAAAGTGTAGTGTAGATTCAGAGTAAATTAAGTCGACTTAAGCAAGCTTAAGTCGACTTAATTTACAAGTGTAGACGCACCCTGTGTTCCTGTGGGGGGAGAACATCTGCCTGTTACTGCAAACTCCTTAATTCTAAAAGGCTAGTGGCACAGCCACTTGAGTAGAAAAGGAGAGAAGAGTTCTTTGTGACACTTTGAAGCTTTCATTCCTTTATTCATATTTCTCTAGTTTAAGGGACTATTTTGTAAGAGTAGGTTGAGTTTCTAATATACACATTTGGGGTCCAGGAGTTTATTTGCTGAACCACAATGATAATATTCAGTACTTCGGTTGATGCTATCTGATAATTGTCCAGTGAATATAATTTGTAGAAGCATTCAATGCATGTCATAGTTCCAGCTTTTAGAAGTTGATGCTGTTATTACTAAGTGAAATTTTATTTATGGCAGGGTTTCAGAGTGGTAGCCCTAAAGCCTAGCAGCATCGTGCATATATTGGCTATGCCTGTAAAGTACCTACAATGATACTATTTACCTGTAAATAATATAACATTGAAATTGAGGCTCTTAGTGGATGCAATTGTTTGTTTATTTTATGCTTCTTATCTCAATGTATAATCAGCAAAATGAAAAATGGAGGTTACTCACCTGCGGTGCAGTAACTGGAGGTCTTCGAGATGTGTGTCCCTGTGGGTGCTCCACTCTGGGTCTCAGCGCGCCCTCACACTGCAGATTGGAGGTTTTGCAAGCAGTGCTCCTCGGAGCCACGTGCGCGACAAGGCAGTCTCACAGCGTTATTTTGGCACCTTTTGGCACACGCGGCCAGACCCCTCTCAGTTCTTTCTCTAACCCAGAGTGGATAAGAAGTAACTCCAAAGTAGAAAGGGGAGAAAGGCGGGTAGTGGAGCACCCACAGGGACACACATCTCAAAGAACTCCAATTACTGGACCGCAGGTGAGTAACTTCCATTTCTCCTTCGAGTAGTGTTCCTGTAGTTGCTCCACTCTGGGTCACTCCAAGCAGTGTCCTCTGAGGTAGGTGGGACTTCAGAGTGTTTTTCAACTATCGTTGACCAACTGTTGCGTTGGATCTTGTTATAGACTTTAGTGCATAATGTTTGATAAATGTGTGATGGGAGGACCAACTCGCCACTTTGCTTATTTCATGTAGAGGGAAAGTGTTCAGAAATGCAGTAGTAGTTGCCATGGCTCTCGTGGAGTGAGCGTGAATGTGTTCAGGGGGAGAAATGTTGGCCAGTTTGTAGGCCTCATTAATGCAACTAGATATTAGCTTGGATAGTCTTTGCTTGGAGATGGTTTTCCTTTACATCTGTCTGCTCTGGAGACAAAGAGTTTATCAGTATGTCTGAATGGTTTTTTTCTTTGCAGATAAAAGGCCAGGACTCGATGGACAGCCAGCGTGTGGAGGACAGCGTGATTAGGATTGGTATGCGGTTTTGGAAAGAAAACAGGTAAGTTAATGGTTTGATTGATATGGGATGAGAAGGAAATCTTGAGGATAAATTTTGGATGTGGTCTTAAGGTGACTTTGTCTTTATGAAAGATAGTGAAGGGAGGATCTGCCATCAGGGCTCCTATTTCACTTATGCATCTGGCAGAGGTTATAGCTGTTAAGAACAGTACCTTCATAGACGTGACATAGTGAGCATTTGGCCAACGGCTCAAGGGCAGCTTAACTAATGTTTGAAGAACCAAGGTTAGGTCCCAAGGAGGAGTGGGGCTATATATTTCTGGATATAGATTTTGTATGTCTTATAGAAAGCGTTTCATTATGGGTAGAGAAAACAGTGGTGTATCCATAATTGCTGTATAAAAAGTAGAAATTGCTGCGAGGTGCACCCGTAGAGAACTAGTAGAGAGGTTTGACGTTTTGAGGGAAAGGAGACAGTCAAGTATTGCCGGGATTGGGGCTGAGGCTGGTTCTATATCTCTTGCCATGCACCATGATGAGAATCTGGTCCACTTCTGTAGGTAAGTACGTAGTGTAGTTGACTTTCTACTGTTTATGAGTACGTGTTTGACAGGATCAGAACATTGGAGTTCCTGTTGATTGAGCTACTGAGGTTCCATGCTGTTAACTGTAATTTTCTGATATTGGGATGTGTGGTTTTTCCCTCTGTCCTGGGTTAGTAGATCGTGTCTTGCTGGCAGACGTAGCAGGTTCTTGGTGGACATTTAGAAAAGGAGGGTGAACCATGGTTGGTTGGGCCAGTGAGGAGCTACCATGATCACTCTCGCCCTGTCTGTCCTGATATTTATTAATGTCTTGTGAATTAATGGTAATAATGGGAAAGCATAGTTTGATTCCATGGGCAAAAGAAGGCATCTCCTAGTGATCCCTTCCCTATGCCTGCCCTTTAACAAAAATGGGGACATTTGTGGTCCCTGCTGAATGCCCTGCTTAGGAGGTCTGCCAGTGTGTTGTGGGCACCTGGTAGGTAAGATGCTGAAATCATGATATTGTGCTTTATGCACCAGTTCCAGAGATTTATGTTGTGCTTTATGCACCAGTTCGAGAGCTTTATGGCTTCAACGCAGAAGGAATTGAATCTGGCTCCTCCTTGCTGATTGACATAAAACATGCATGTGATATTGTCTGTCATAATCTTGATATGTCTGTTGAGAATTTGATGTTGAAAGTGAGTGCATGCTCTGCGGAGAGAGCAAAGTTCTAGAATGTTGATGTGCAGGGTCGATTTGTGAGGTGACCATTAATCCTGGGCAGTCAGCCCCTGGAGGTGTGTACCCCATCCAGTAAGGGATGTGTCTGTAATTATCATGATTACGGGGGCTTTGGGAAGGAATGGAATGCCAGATAGCAGATTAACTGGATCGGACCACCGCCTGAATGAGTCTTTGATTTATTTTGATATTGATACAATTCTGTGGAGAGAGTGTTTGTTGGGTTTGTATACTCTTATGAACCAGACTTGTAGGGGTCGCATATGGAGTCTGGCATATTGTACCACAAAGGTGGTTAAGGCCATGTGTCCTAATAGTTGTAAACAAGAAAGTGCGTTTGTGGTTGGGGGGGGTGTATTGTGTGTCTGAATTCTGTTATCTTGAATCATTGGTGAGGAAGGTATACTCTTGCTGATTGTGAATCTCGTTGTGTGACAATGAATTCTATCATCTGTGTAGGTTGAAGGGTAGATTTTGATATGTTTACGAGAAGTCCAAGGTATTGAAATAAGGACATTGTGCGTGTTAAGTGGTCTGTGGCTTGTGCATGGCTGAAAACCTTTAGTAAGCAGTTGCCCAGGTATGAAAACTGTGTGATGCCTTCCTTGCGTAGATGGGCCGCTACAACAGATAGGACTTTTGAGAATACTCCCAGTGCTGTGGAGAGTCCGAACGGTAGGACACTATATTGATAATAGTCTTTTCCGACAGTGAACCTGAGGAATCTTCTGTGTGCTGGATGAATGGATATATGAAAGTAAGCATCTTGAAGGTCGAGGGCCACATACCAGTCTTCATGTTCCAGAGCCGGGATGATTGTTGCATTCTGAACTTTTGTGAATGAATGTGTCGGTTCAGTTTTTGGAGATCTAGTATTGGTCTCCATCCACCTGATTTTTTTCATGTCAAGAAATAAGGGGAGTAGAAGGCCTTTCCCCAGTGTTTGGTAGGTACACCTTCTATGGCACCAATGTCTAAAAGGCGTTTGGCTTCGTTTTGTAGTCGTGAGTTGGGTCTCTGAAAAGGGACAGGAAAGGGGATTGGTGTATTAGTTTTGACACAAAGGGGACAGTGTAGCCAATATTTATGATCTCCAGTACCCATTTGTCAGATGTTATTTGTGCCCAATGTACATGGAAAGGGCGAAATCTGTGTGAATAGGTAATTGATGGTGGCTGCTCTGGACTGAATGCAAGGTTCTCTGGTCCCTCGACCATACCCTCAAAATTGGGGTTTGCATGATGGGCCCTGGGGTTGATTGGTAGTGTGTCTTCTCCACTGAGGTCTTTGTCTACCTCTGTATTGTTCCTGTCGGCGATTGCTGGCTCTATAAGGTTGTTGTTGAAATTGTACCTGGAATTATACGGTTGGTACCTATATTGTCACCTTCTGATGTAGGGCGTGTAGATACCAAATGCCCGGGAGTGTTGCCCTAGAGTCCTTTGATGTATGCATCATGTTGTCAGTTTTTTTTGAGAATAATCTCTTTTTATCAAATGACAGGCCTTCAATTGCTGCCTGAAGCTGCTTTGGGAGGTCAGCTGAAGCCAGGAAGCTTGTCTCATCACAACGCCGGTGGCAATGGTTTGAGCAGTGGTATTGGCTACGTCCAGCACTGCTTGAAGCGTCATTCTTGAGATCAGCTGACCCTTACAGATGATGGCTAGAAACTGTTGTTTGATATGGTCAGGAATTTGTTCAATAAAGTCTGCTCATTTTAAATAATTGTCGTGATTGTAGTTTGCAAGTAATGCTGAATAGTTGGCAATACGTAACTGGAGAATGGAAGATGTGTAGACTTTCCTTCCTAGCAAGTCCATTTTTTTTATCTTCTTTGTCTTGGGGTGTTGATCTGTTGTACAGTTGTCTGTGTCTATGGTTTGTGGTCCCTACCGCCAATGAGATGAGGGGAGGATGAGAGAAGATGTATTCTGAGTTTTTTGCTGGAATGTAGTGTTTTTTTATCTGCCCTTCTACATGTTGGTGGGGCAATAGCTGGAGTTTGCCAGATGGTCTTGGCTGGTTCCATTAACACCGCATTCATGGGGAGGGCAATTTTCAATGAAGATACAGTCTGTAATGTGAGTAGGAGAGGTATTTCTAATGAGTCTGCGACTCTTTTGAAAAGACCCTGAAATGCTTGAAGTCATCGGCGGTGGTTGGTGGAGATGGGATAATAGCCTCATCCAGAGAAGAAGATGAGTTATGGGATGGTGATGGGGAATTTGCGACTTCAGCGTATATGCCAGTTCCAGTCATTTGTGTATGTCCCTGGTCAGGTGGGACTTCGGTATATTGTATGAATAGAGGGTCTACTGTGAGCTGAACACGGTGAGTATGGTTCCCATCTGTGCCATTGAGGTTGGTAATGGGCCTGGGGACCATACCAGGGAGGTCCATGCCATGAGTATGGTGGTAAGTCTCTATAATATCATGCCCTGCGTCTGGATCTGGGAATGGAGTGTGGTTGTGGTGAAAAGAGTGCCTGTACTGCTTCATCTTCCTCCTCCTCACTGGTGTAGAGTGTTGGAGGGGTCGAGTGTCCAGGAGATATCTCTCCAGAGAAGAGCTCAGATCTAGATTCCGGAGAGGCTGAGGGGATGCTTCCTCATTGTACACCTCAATATGTTTTCTCTTCCGACTATGCTTCCTCGGTGCCGCATGTGGCTGTGGCTGAGTCGGCACCATGTGAAGTAATGGCTGCAGTGCCTCAGATATCATTGTCTCAGCAGGCAGTGCTGTACTGCCGGGTGGTGCTGTGGCAGTCATTGATGCAATCTGTGTTGGGGATTGCGGCAGTGCCGTGTCTGGTTGTGGTTCTGTGATTTGTGCAGATGGTGCTATTGGTGCCGAGGCCGTAGTCAGTACCATTGGTGGTATCGGCACCGTAGTTGTTTTCGGCAGTTTAACGGACGAAAACTTTACATGAGTCGTTTTATGTCTGTGTCCTGGCGGTGCCGTAGAAGATTGCTTATGGGATCTAGCGCTCAAAGTACTGGAGGAACCTAATGCCTCTTTGATATGAGGAGATTTTGGAGAGGAGATAGGTTTTTAAGTAAGTTTTTAACCCTTATGATTGTACATCTCCAACCCAGCAATCCACATCCCCCCCTTCTGAATCACACTTATACAGTGTTTTACTGAGACTACAGACAGATATAATGAACTGCTTTTATTCATCCCAGTGGTTGTTAACAATGAAAACAAATGACAACAGTGTAAATATCAACATAAGTATTTAACTGAGGATCACTTAAACAGAAATATCAAGCTAATGCTTTTCTCTAATGCTTTCTCTGGTAGGAAGAGGAAAGTGTAATGGTAGTCACCACTGGAGGGAGTAAAATGAATGGGACATGAGGAGAGAAGTGGCTTTGGAAATATTTTTTTTTTATCATTTATCATGTTAAGAAATGAGGTAACAAAATCTTCTATAGAGGTATTCTTTGTTTTTATTTATATTTGTATTTAATTCTCATTTTAGAGTTGTGCCTTAGAAAGTGGACTTTTAAAACGTAATTAAATACAAAAACGAACAAAAGTGTGTATATTACATTCTTTTCTTGCTGTGTTGTTTAACAATATTTCTAAGTAGCAAATATATCATTCCTATGGTTTTTCTAAATTTAATAAGATATTTTATTTTTAAAGATCTTAGTCGTTTATTAGTACAATTTTTAAATTCGTCCCAAACTATATAATGGCTGCTAACATACCAATTATTTAAATAGATAATCTCTCTACAGAATTTTAAAACATTGAAAATAGCATATTATGTAATACTTTAATCAAGACACAATGTATTAGCTCTCTTCTGGCAGCAAATTAGCTAATGCTCTGTACTATTGTACTGAAAAGGGGAAATTCCCTAGACTCCCTGGGGAAGTCAGTTATAAAGTCTAATATTATAGTTACTCTATTTACAAACAAAGCAGTGTAAACCCTTGGCAACTCACATTTTCTCCTTTGAGTAATGTCCCTGTGGGCTCTCCACTCTGGGTCTTAGCGCACCCTCGCGCTGCAGATCTGCGGTTTTGCCAGCAGTGCTCATCGGGGCCACGCCTGCAACAAGACAGTCTGACGGGCTATTTCTACACTTACAAAAGCTAGTTTGAATTAGTTAATTTGAATGAACTAATTCGAGCTAATTTTAGTTAGTTTGAATTAACTTAATTCGAACTAGCATGCTAGTTCAAACTAACCATGTCCATGCAGGGCACTTGCTTAGTTCGACTTAGTCAGTTTCATGAAGGTCAATCTGCCGATTAGTTCGAACTAAGCAGTTAGTTTGAATGAATATGGCCACATTGACTTAATCCGAACTAACTATTTCGAATTAAGGGTTAGTTCGAACGAAGCAATTGAATTATTAGTTCGAATTAAGGAAGCCCTTAATTCAAACTAATGAAAGCCTAGTGTGGCCAAGGCTTAAATTAGTTCGAATTAAGCTTCCTTAATGCGAACTAACTTGCCAGTGTAGACGTAGCCATGGTGTTGTTTTGGTGCTTTTTGTCATGTGCGTGGCCCGACCTCCCCAGTTCCTTCTCAACCGTCCGCGGTTGCAGATGGAATCTCTCCTCACTCCGCTCTTCAACAGAGAAAAACCTGGAAAACTCACTTTCTTTAACCTTACTATCTTTTATTTCACTTATTCTCTTTGTTTACACACAAAAAAATCTCTCTTTTTCTTTCCTTTCCCTCGACCACCTTCCTGACAGAGACTATGCCAGGCTCTCCTGGCTTCAAAAGATCTTGCTCTTGTCGGGACACTATGCCAGCATCCAACAGCCATGATGTCTGCATAGAGTGCCACGGTGAAGGACATATTTCAGCTAAATGTCCTCACTGGAAAAACCTGAGCTCCTGGGCTCGTAGAGACAGAGATCTCTGTTTAAAACTCCTTCTCATGCAGAAATCGCTATGGCCCTCGTCTGACCCAGGCCAACAACGCTCATCTTTCTTGGATATTCAGGGCTCACAAAAACAGCCCTCTCCACTCCATTCAACGGGAAAACAGAGAGGGGGCCAACAGGGAAGTGCTGCAATGTTGTGGCTCACCGCAAGTTCTCAATATTTGTATAGCAGTGACAGGACACTAAAAAAAGATTTTCCAAGATTTTGAGGACATATTTTAAAGGTCTTTCAGATAAAATACTTTTAAGTGCAAAATGCTGTTCCAAAGTCACCTTTTAAACAGCTGCCTACATGCCACCCTCACTGGTTCATACACACTTCTCTTTTGGTGAATGAGAGATCAGTGGATGAGAAAGGGCAGCCTACATTATGTCTGAAGATTCTAACAGCATTTATAATACTTGGATTATTTAGACAGTATGGTTAACTTTTATTTAACATGGAAGATAGGGTTGCCAATTTTGGTTGGACATATTCCTGGAGATTTCATCACAGGGCAACTTTTAATTAAAGATTAATCTTTAATTCTTAGATTTTCCAGGACAATCCTGGAGACTTGGCAACCTTAAAAGGAAACGTCATCTGAGTTTAAGAAAACAGGTAAGCAGTCTAACAAGCAAGAGATGATCTGTCTAGTTCTCAGACTAGATAAACAGATATCTTACAGACAATCAAACTATTTTAAAGAAACAGTCACTTCCAGGTGGAACTAGTTCTAACTAGTTTAAACTAGAGTTTCAAGGTGCAAAATAAGTAAACAATTTTGCCCTTTTAATAACCCTGGCACTTCTAGCCAAAGTAATAGAACAAACACATGCCATTCAAAATAATGATATTAATATTTTACATTTCTGCAGCATCTTATGTCTGATAAACTCAAAAGAGCAATACCAACAATTACATTTGTGACCTAACAAATTATTTTATTCCTATTTTATAAATGAGGAAACTGAGGCACAAAGCGATTGAATTGCCCACAGAAACACAGGAAGGTAGTTTCGTAGCTGGGATCAGAACCCAATGCTCCTGATTCTTAATAACACATATTACATAACTAACATTTTGAAGAAAACATACCTAACATCTTCCAGTGACCATTTCAACACGTTAAACTACCCATAAGTTGGAACAAGAGACAGCAAGATAACCAGATAAATGTAGGATTTAAAAATAATAGCTATATTAAAAATAAAGAGTAAAAGAGAATTAAGAGTTAGTAAAAGAAAAGGAAAGGAGGGAAAAGGGACAAGAGGAGAAATGATATGAAAGAAAAAGACATTGCTATAGTTATCTTTAATGCTAAGAGGCGACCAGCACATTAGCCAGCCTACACCTAGATGTGCTCAAAAAAGGTGGCTCTCTCTCAATTTCTTCTTTAAAGCATACCACTTGTTTAACTGATTTATTAAAATAATATACATTCAATATAGTTGAACATTACATACTGTCTATATGGAACCACTGTGATTTTGACTTGGGTGATTCCTTGTCAGGTTATAACACAGAACTGCTTTTTATTTTATTATTATGAAATGGATTCATGCAATTATATGATATTCTTGTGACATTTTTTCCAAGGAAAATTTACAAGGCTAACAAAATGAAAGTACTTTTAAAAAAAAAAAGGAAGGAAGGAAAAAGGTATCACATGTGCCAGGATGACTCTGCTATGATATTTTATGGCATCATAATGGGAAAATATAATTCAATAATGTAACATTGGACAATCCAGCCATATTGTGTGAGAAATGATGATTAAGAGAATTCTCGTAAATTGTTCTCTAAACTCTGAAATTAAAGCTTTCACGTTAAAAACATGTCTCCAGCCCTTCTGTTTGCAGAACTAGATATCATGATATATATTGATGCACTCCTGTCTTGACTCTGAAGCCAAAAGACTGAGGCAATAATACATCAGAGATGTAAACTTCCTAGATTCATTAGCCACTTTTCTGCCAGATATGATTCAAAATATAAAATTCCTCTTCTGACCTTCTACATACTTCTACTTTGGGGGGGGGGGGTTGGGGAGAGTGGAGGGTTGCTAGAGTTTCTTGGATGCACCATATTGTTAATCAAAGGCAAATGAGAAAAAGGCTTCTAAAAAGGTTAAAGATTTAAATAAAGTGTCTCACCAAGTGGGTACGTGCACAGGTGGAAGTGGGACTTGCAACTTTGGAGAATCAGCTGGAAGTAATGGAAAAAACAGATAGAAACAAGAAGCAAGAGAATAGAGAGACATAAAACACTGATGTGGAGATTTTTGAAAACAAGAAAGGATGATTTTGAATTCGTTTATTGGTACAGTTGCAATACTTTGTATTTAATGCAAATTAATATTGTTAAGGAATAGGGAATTGTTAAAATGTAATTGCTGTATAGCGAGGCATGGTATAGAAAGGAGATGGATGGATAGCATTACTACTGATGTTTCAGAAAAAGAAACAACACATAATATGCAAGCAAACTTCATTGTGACCTAGGTGTATGAAAAAAAAAAAAGGTAAATGTAGATATAACAGATGCAACTGACTTTTGAAATGCAGAGTGATGTGAGAGAAATTTGGAAACATACTAAACTAGAGAGTTTGTTCCAGAGCTCAAGTCCTTAAAAAAGAAGTGCTGGAAAGCACTCTCAATACTATCATACATACAATGCTGGAATAACAAACTACTTCCCCATAAAAGTGCCAGAATTGCATTCCAGAGCATTCTAGCATGCTAGCATGACTCAAGCCCTAGATTTTTTCCCTCCCTATTAATACAACATACCATTGACTTATGAACTTGGAAAGCTGACAGGCAATGATTCACTTCTTAAAGACAATGCAATGGGACAAAATGCAAATATTAATGATGTTTTCTGAACTATAGTAATGAACAAGTTGACACTCAGCCACAGGAAAGCTGGAGAGCATAATTGAGGAAATATTGAGCATAGGGAACCTAATGCTGAGGACTGCTATTTTGAGACACACCATATCAGAGAGAGGGAGTGAGGTGTCTAAGAACTTTAAGAAAAGGCCAAGCACAGAACTACAATGTTACTATCATATTTTCTGATTTCTCCTCTGTAACTGTAAAGGTTTGGGGCCTATGTGGGCCAGATAGAGAATATCAGACTAAGGCATGGAACTAGGTATAATTCTCTTTTGATTGAATTTGATCTGTTCTCTGTTTTTTTAATGTATAATTAAATAAGAAATATATGGACCATAGACTATTTAGGGAACACACTACTACAGTCTAGCATTTGGAAAGAAAATAATCCCTGTGTCAGAAGAAAGGATATAAATGGGCAGTCTGTGTTTAAGCCACACTCAGATTCTCAGTAAAATGCATGAGCCAAGAAGTTCTCCTGCTAAAAGTGCTCTGGCTGTGGTCAGTCCTAAGCTTAATTATTGCCTGTGGTCTTTCCAGGGGGAAAGTGGCAGAGAGAGAGTCAATAAAGATGATAGAGGAGAAGGGTTATGCTTCCTGGAATGAGATAATAGTTTGGCTGCAGCTTTCTGGACCTATTAAAATTTGAAGGTTTACTTTTTCACTAATATTATTTATATAGGACCCAAAAGTGCAATTGGTGCTTTACAAACATTTAATTGATTAGTTCCTTGCCTCAAAGGGCTTACGGTACAATCTAGATGGATGTTAACAAAGAAATAGGGGACAGGATGCAATTTAAGATTTTCTCACCTTTCACATCTTATTCTCTGTTTTACATTTTATAAAACAACATTATATGTTCGATATTTATTTAAATCTGCTTTCTCCCTTTCATAGTTTAATTAACTCAAACATATTCACACACCCCACCCCCCTCAGTCTTCGTTGATTCACATTGTACAAGCAGCACCACGCTAATCTTGGAAGATCCAACCCCACAGGAAGTGCTGTTTTAATGCCCAAGGCATGTAGTCACCTAATTAGCTTGCCAGAAAGATACTGCAGTGGCCTGTCCAAACAATCACATAGCATCTCTGTTGATGATGCATCAGACTCCATTCTCACCTGTCTCCTCCAGCCTTCATTCAGTTCCTGCTCAGGTTTCTGCTGTGCTCCCATCCTGTTCCTGATCCCAGGGCTGGATTAACTGGCCTGGGGGCCCCGAGCTGCCTCCCCACACTGTGGGCCCTCCTGCCTGGGCTCCCCCACTGCAGCCCCCCCCCACGGGGGCACTCCCCACAACAGGGGCCCCCCTGCCTCCCCTCCCCCACCACATAGGCCCTGTCACTGGGGGGCACCCTGGGATGAGAGGGCACTCTCACCTTGCCCCTGCTCTCGCCTGTCTGTCCGGGGGAGAGGGGGCGCTTGGTGCACAGAATGGAGGCCTCCAACGCAGTCCCCCAGGGCCCCGGACCCTGGAACGCTGAGCCAGAGCAGTGGAGGCCGTGCTGTGAGCCAGCCGACCCTGCCCCCCAGGGCAGCGCAAACAGGGGCTGGCCCGCCTCACTCCACCCCCGGTGGTGGGCCAGCCAGCCCAGGGGTGGGGCAGGTGCTCAGAGCCCAGCCTCTGACCCCAGGGCCCCACCCTCAGCCCCAGCACCAACAGGGCAGGAGCACTCTCAGTGCTCCTGCCCTACCAATGCTGAGCGGGCCTGGATTATCGCAGAGGTTTTAGGGGCTGGAGCCTGGGGCCCCCTTTTTGGCTGGGGCCCGGGTCTTAAACTCCTAGAACCCCTGTGATAATCCGGCCCTGCCTGGTCCTCACCTTGGTTCGCCCTCAGTTTTCTTGTTTCTGCCTTGTGCCTAATCCATGTCCTGTGTCTGGCTCTTGCCTATAGTGGTCCTTCCCTGTCAGGCTCGGAGGGACGCCTCTGCCTTCCAGCATCAGGTAGCAAAAATAACATTAATTAACAATCTATAGGCATTGGCCATCTTGGTAGGGCCAGGGAAAGGTGGTTTTGAGAGGTGTGGTCCCTATCCGGATTCCAGATGTGGGTTCACATGTGCACCCTGCGCCTGGGCCAGAACTGCTAGAAGTGGTCTCCATCAACCTGCATGTGTATCATGAGTTCCCCACATGGTGCATCCAAATTGCTATGAGACATCCTCTCGGTTCCTTCTTACCGGCAGAGACAGAGCATGCATGCAACACAGGGGCTGAAGGGTGGAATTGGAATAGGGAACACACCTCTTGAAGAGCCATCAGTTACAATAAGTAACCTCCCTTTCTTCTTTGAGTGCTGGTCCCTATGTGAATTCCAGCATAGTGAGCACTAATCAACATGGAGGTGGGCACAAGGGCTCACCAGTTATCCGTGATTGGAGGACTGCACAGCCAGCTTCTATGTCCATTGATGCTGAAGTAGCTATAGCCTTGTGAACTGTGAATGTGTAGATATAGGACCATGTCACAGCTTTACAGATGCCCTGCCATGGGTCATTCATGGACATGGTGACTTATGCTTTTGTGGAGTGGGCTGTTATGCCCAGAGGTGGATCAACTTTGGCGATAGTATAACATTCAGTGATGCAGTGGGAAATCCAATTAAAGAGGTGTTGAGAGCAAAGGGTGTGGCCTCAAGCATGTTCAACTATTGTAACAAAAAGGCTGGGAGAATCTTGAAAGGCACAGCTGCGGTGGAGATAAAAGGCCAATGTGTGATGGACATTGAGGGAGTGCAATATGCTGTCCCCATTGGAGGACTGTGGTTTCAGATAAAAGGCTGGGACCTGGATTACTTGGTTGAGGTAGAAGAGAGAGGCCACCTTTAGGAGAAACTTGAGATGGAGTCACAGGGAGATCTTATCTTTGTGAAATACACTAAAAGGTGAGTCCACCATCATGACTTTGAATTCACTTATCTTCCAGGTGGATGTGATGGCCACTAGGAATATCATTTTCATGGAAAGACAGGTGAGCAAGCAAGCAACCATATGGTCAGGGACTCAAAGGTTGGTTTTGTGAGGTTGGAAAGGACAAGGTTGAAGTTCTAAGGAGAAATAGGTTTCTTGACCTGAGGAAAGGTGGTAAGGAGGCTGCTGAAGAGTCAAGCAGTAGTTGGATGACTGAGGACTGAGAAGTCATCTATAGGTGGGAGGAAACTGCTGAGTTGGCCAGATGGACCCAAATGGAGGAGTGGGCAATGCCTGAGCAGCAAAGGTGAAGTTGGTAATCCAGGATGGTTGATATGGACACCCTGTCATCCAACTGCTGGTAATTGGCCACCCACTCTATTAATTGTTGCCGCTTGTCCTGATAGCAGGCTCTGGTAGTATGGTGTTGGCTGCAGGTGAGAACGCCTCTCACTGGCATGGAGCACATGACATCTATCCATGAGCACCATCCAAATACCAGGCCATGAGATATAGCAGGTATGGACTGGGGTGGTAGAATTGGCTCTGTTATTGCATGAAAAGATCCAGAAGACATGAGAGAGGTACTGGAGGCTGGTATAGAGGTAAAGGAGCTCTGATAATTAGTATTGGTGGGGCCACAAGAGGGCTATGAGTAGGAGAACTGAGCGGTCCCTCTTTACTTTGTTTCTTGGAATAGAAGAGGGGAAACTTATTGTTGGTTGGTGTTACAAAGAGGTTCCAGGTTTGCATGCCCCACTGTTGGAATAAGTAACAAACAGTATGGTCATGGATCTCTGATTTGTGATGGTGGTGGATTCCATATAATGTGACATTGTGTCATAGGCACTAGTTCTACAGATGGAGTGGTTCTCCACACTGAGTTGGCGATCTGGCTCTTCCTTATTTGTTTATGTATACAGCTGCCATCATACTGTCTGAGAGAAGTTGCAGGTGTTTGGAGTGGAAGAAGTGCCTGACAGGCCCGTAGGACCATTTGTAGCTCTAGGATGCTTCCTGGCCCACCTACCAATTTCGGACATTTGCAAGGCAGCCACTTGGTCGACCGTCCACACTTTCACCTCCCATTACGCGACTGTCCAGCATGCCAGGGACGCCGCCACCTTCAGGAGAGTAGTACTGCAGACAGTAAACCATTAACTCCTCCCCCCATCCAGGTAAGGCTTGTGATTCACCTACAGTAAGAATGGACACGAGCAGCACTTGAAGAAGAAAATATTGTTGTTTATCTGTAACGGTCATTCTTCGAGATATGTGCTCATGTCCATTTCACCATTTCATATCCACCCCCCGTTCCCACTTTCAGAGTTAGCGGAAAGAAGGGACTGAGCGGGCTCAGTCCCAGCGACCCCTAATATACCTCGACAGGAGCTCGGTACTCTAGGGGGCGCTGCGCACCAAGCCTATGGCGACTGCTAGGGGAAAAAGTTCCAGTGGCCATGCACGCTGGCGCGCACACACCGACAGTAAGAAAGGACATGAGCAGCACTCGAAGAACAAAATAATCTTAAAACAGCAAACTAAAAAGAAAGACGCCCACAAGGAAAACACTGCGCGCACTGTGTGTGATTCAAGCTTTCTGAACATTCAATGGTTTAAAAGGTGATTCGAGCCACTTCTCCTTTTATACCATCAAAATCCTTCTTGAGTAGGGGAGAACCAGATGCCAAAAAGGCCACTGCTCAGTAGAAAAAGTCCGCAACTTGACACTAGAGGCACCATATCCGTCAAGTAGGAATATGAAGAAGCCACTCAATAAATACAACTTCCCTTATATCTATCCAGCACTCATGTAGGTCTCGTCAGTGTAATATGTGAGTGTCATTAAGTCCACTTTCTTCTTTATTTAAGGAACTTACTGACACAAGTGAGAAAATTTCAGAATTGTAGATCGGCCAGTAATTTTGCATTAGGTAAATAATGGTCCATGTTTCCCACAGCTTCTTGTGCTGAGACAGTATTTGTTCTTTAGTGGTTAATTAGTTCTTTACTGTAGGATTATTCTTTGTTTACATTCTGAAATCAATCTTCCATTGAATATTTATACAATCTTATCATTAACTATCATTAAAAGAAGACCCTGTGATCAAAATGTGAAGCTCTTCTTATACTGCACCTGTACCAGAATTAACCATTTGTGTAACAGTTCACATTAAATTTTTTCTTTTTTAAACAAAATCGATATATGTGACTCATAAGACAAAACCATCCAATCACTAAAAATCTGAAGTTTACATTAAATCATAGGTAAGAAATCATATTAATTTATCTTATGCCCAAAAGTATTAAAAAGAGGTAATAAACATTCTACATCTTATCTATGGTTCTTAGAATGCTTCTCAGTACCACATATTTTCTGAAATTAAATGATTATTAACTTTCCAATGTGGGATAGCAGCAAAAATAGAATCTTAATAAACTCTGGTTTCAAGCTCTTTGAAAAATGACTTTTTCATTCTCAATGAAGAGTGAGCACACCAGTGTTCAGCACCGGTGTTAGTCTCTGTAGAAGGATAGAGAATACCCATCACATTATCGCATAAACATGGCTGTCCCTCTTCTGTGGCCAAAAACAACTGATTAAGAAGTTTGCAAGTTCCATTCCTCCTGATGCAACTGAATGCAGTCTGGTGACATTTTAGAATAAGGAGGAGCATAAACAATCTCTGGATAAGTCCAGTGTGGGGGAAATTGTTAGTGATGACTGAAAGGATGGGCTCTCATTTCAAAGGACAGGGAAAGAGCACCACCAGTAAATGAGAATTAGAAAAATATGATTAGATTTGATGTCAGATATCTTATTCTGAAAGAAAATAGCATGTGGAGCAGAAACCACAAAAAGCTACTATATGCTGAATAGCTTAAAGTAAAGTATATATTTTAGAAACGGAAATATTTTAATATTTCAGGAAGGCAGATATGAAAATTGAAAGGACATACTATATATAACTGAAATACACAACTCTGAACCACAAAAATAACAGAACTCAAAAAGAGTTAAATAGGTACAATCATCAAAAATAAAGTTTCCATTTAACTGTCATGCAGTTCAGCCACTTAGCATTAAGGTGTCAAAGCAGTAAAAAGTTATTCTTAATGAGGGATGCATTTGTATGCTGTAGATATCCAGGCAAAGCAAGAGTCAAGTTGAATCTATTCCACATCTCATCACCAGCCAGAGACTCTGAAAGGTTGGAGCAGCTAAAGGAGCAGCCAAATCAGGGACTGCTGTGCTGGAGAGAAGGGGGTAAAATGGAGTCCAGCCAGAGCTACCATTGGACACACAACTTTGAGGAGGACACACTCTACACATGTTCTGGGGAAACTAGGACCTAGGTGGCATCCCCTCCTCCCCCGCAAAGGTGTGCGTGCTTACCAGGAGTCCTGCACTTCCTACTCTGGCAGGAACCTGGGACACAGCTTGCCTCCTTCCAGGCTCCTAGTGTAACCATCCCCCGGTTCCCCTTGCCTGAGGCCAGATGATCCACTCCACAGGCCGCTGGGCCTACAGGCCTTTCCAGGTGCCGGCAGCAACAACTACAGGCTAGCACCATTCGACTCTCCTTCTCCTTCTGCTCTGCTCTGCTCCAAAACTCCACTCTTAGCTCCACCTCCAAACTGCACACAAAACTCCACACCACCTTGCTGCAACAGAAGCTTTTTACCTAGTGTGGTTGATTACCCTGATTGGTCTCAGGTGTTCTAACTGACCTCAGGTGACATAGAGATTTGCTGATTCTGGGGCTGATGTATCTGTCCACCACCTTCCTAGCCATCAGTCCCAGCTCTGTCACACTACTTATTGGTGGAAAATTCACCATCAGTTCGATCTTCCTGGTTCAATTGAGTGGTCAGTGAAGACCTCCTCAAGCGATCTGGAAGTTGACACTGTAAGTCTACCCCCTCGAGAAAAGTAGCACTAAGTTGAAAGGAGGGCATTTCCCTTCCACCTAGCGCAGTGGAGACACTGAGGTAGGGAGGCGTTACACAGTCCAAGGAAGATACGCAAGTTATATTACATAGCTTGCATATCTCCCTTCAACTGCCACCAAAAACCTCGGTAACTGTAGGCCAGGCCTCAGATTTCACACTTCCCTAAGGAGCCCCTAGCAAGCAAGCAGGATCAGGAAAACCCTTGCAATTTATCAGTAACAACTTGTAGTTTTTACATGGGTTTCAATATACCATAAAATTAACACATCTGATATCATCACATTGTGCAAAATGCATGTGTATTATCCTTTTCCCTCAATCTGCATCTATCCTGGCTATTTAGATTGTATGCTCTTAATGCAGGGACTATATACACTACTCCGTTTGAACAGTGCTTGAGACAATGCAGCCCCACTCTTGGTTCCTCCTTAGCACTGCCATAGTAAGCATGATTAATAACAATCCCAACTCTCTGTACTCCTTCCATTATATCACAGAGTGACATATTAAACTTTTTGGGCCCTCAAAGTTACTTAACTTAGCAGAAATTTCTCTACTGCTCATTCATCCATTGCTCATTCTCCAAACTGTTCTTCAGCTGATCAGTGCAGTAGAAAAGGCTTAGGATTTAAAACACAAGCAAAACAATCAAACAACCTAAAACTATAACATGTTATGCATTCCAGTATAGGCATTCAAAAAATCTGCAGTCTCAGAGTATGCACACATACTCAAGGGCATACATATGAGTTCATACAGAGGCAGGATTTACAGAGAGATTATTCAGGAATAAGTGATTTTGGGGAATGAGGAATGCCTAAAAGTTTGACTCCAAAGGGGTAGCCGTGTTAGTCTATTGTAGAAAGACAACAGAGTCCTGTGGCACTTTCAAAGACTAACAGATTTTTTTATCGCATGAGCTTTCATGGGAGAAAATCCCACTTCGTCAGACGCTTTGAAGATAGGAAAGTTACAGAGTGGGAGGAAATTAAATGCAGGGGAGTGTATGACATAGCATCAGGTCAGGCTGTAACAGCAAATCAAAATAGGTGTTAGGATTCAAAACACTGGGGAACAGCACATAGAGGAGGGGGAGGTCAATTCACTTGATGTAATGCGAGAAAAATCCATAGTCCCTGTTTAACCCCAAGACAACTGAGTCAAATTTGTATATAAGTTCGAGTTCTGCAGTCTCTCTTTGAAGCTGTGGTTTGTTATTCATCTGTTTCAACACAGCTATTAACAAGTCGTCAAGGGAGTGAGCAGGGAGATTGAAGTGTTCCCCTACTGGTTTTGCAGTGTTGCAATTTCTGATGTCAGATTTGTGTCCATTTATTCTTTGGCGCAGAGACTGTCCTGTCTGTCCAATATATAAGGCAGAGGGGCATTTCCGGCACATGATGGCATAAATCACATTGGTGGATGAGCAGGTGAACGAGCCCTTGATGGAGTAGGTGGCTTGATTTGGTCCTGTGATGGTGTCATCAGTGTAGATATGAGGGCAAAGTTGGCAGCGTGGTCTGCTGCAGGGCTGTGTTCCTGCTTTAGTGTTTCTGTTGCGTGATCTGTAGTTGCTGGTAA